>PVKA01032806.1:0-24960 GCA_004027165.1 Ctenomys sociabilis
ATGCCACAACATATTGCAGTCCCATCATGAATTTCCATCCACAAACAGTACAAAAGCTCTCCAAGAGACTTGTTTTATTTTCATCAGTATGTAGAAAACAATATCTGGGTGCATATTCTTCTCTTTACTGCTAGGATGTTATATTTTTGAAAGACCACACAGAGGTAAAGCACAAACACACACACACACACACACACACACACACACACACACACACACACATCTGATTGATTTTTGTATTTAAGAAAAATTAATTGCTGTGAGTTAACTTTTAAGAATGAAATGCAATGAGGTTATAAATAACTAGAACATTGTTAGGTCATAGTCTTATACTCTGTACTTCTAGATTTTATTATAAGAATATTAGAGAACATTGAAGAAATTTAATCAAGTAAGTATATGTTTTATGATTAAAAATAGCAAAAGATTCTAATTATTAAACTAGAATTGAAATTAATATCTGCAAGGAAGTTTTATATATTTCTTTTTTTTCTCCCTTCTTCAATTTTACATGCATATACTTAATGATATGATTAATCGGATGGAATCCAGCACTATGTGTTGCAACAAATACTGTGAAATTCGTGTTACTTCGTTGAGTGACATCCTGAATCACTTGTAATTATTTTCTGTTTTTTCCTAACTTGTACTCTCTTTAAAAATTAAAAGGACTAAAAATACAAAGGACAAAATAAAAAATAGAGACAGTGTAGAAGTGGGGGCACTATTATTACAAAAATCCAGAAAATTTTCTTGACATCACAAAGCAGGAAATGAAATCCATCTCAGGACAGGGGTAAAGCTGAAGCAGTAAATGACCAGATCTATTTTTCTCACTTTCATTAAGAGCTTCATAACTGACCTTCCAGGAGAAATAGCTTAAATGGCCCCTCCTGGACTGATTACAGTACAGTAAGGCGTGTATAGTGAAGTCTACCTCAAGAAACACGGACAGCTTTTAATCTATGCTGTAGACAGGGATTATACACTGTCCCCTACCTGAGCTCTAGCAGATAAATATGTGGATCACACATACAATAGTGCACAGACCTCTAAATGCTGTTTGAGAGAATGGTGGCTGGGAAATAGAATGAATTTATTAATTATGCAAGCAGGATAAAAACAGTTATTTCTTAATTTATACACAGAATTATTTTACAGATATGAAATGAATATTCAAATAGTTACTTCACAGATATTTAAAAGGGTAGATTTTTTTTTTATGTGGAACCATGGATTGAACTCAGGCCCTTGAGCCTGCTGGGGAAGTGCTTATTGTATGGATTCCTTTTTCCCAGCCTCTAGAAATGTCCAAAAAAAAGTACAAATGGGAAGAAAGTTCATTCAGGAAGGAAAATCATCCAGTGGATATAATTATTCACAGCCAATGCACAGTTTGCTACATGAAAATTTGAGCAGTACACTCAACCACATGAGGGTAACTTTCTTCCAGTGGTGCAATGCTGTATGAGCAAGGTGGAAAATAAGCTGGATTGCAGGAAATGGGATAATATCTAAGGTTTGGCAATGTTAATAAGTTCCAAGGAATTCTCAGTAAATTGAGATTAAATTTGTAATCAAAATTACAGGAAAAAATCCTTGTTTTCTATCTTTTGATTAGTAATTTGGGTTGAGAAGCCAGAATACCCTTATGTTCGCAAAGATTCAGTTGCTGAGTTAATGAGTTCAGCAATGTTACTACTCCAGGGGCTGGGGAGATGGCTCAGTGGAATAAGTGCTTACCTGGCAAGCTCAAGGGCCTGAGTTCAAGGCCTGGTTCCACCAAAAAAAAAAAAATTACTATTCTAAGATTTTAATGTAGTAAATGCCATTTGCAGAGGTTGGTTTTATTTCATTGCTGTGGATAGTAACTATGTAAGGTACTTCAAAACTAATGGAAAGAATAGAAGGATGAGGCATTGACGTGGGGAAACTTTGATTCCTATCAATGAATTTAAATATGTGTAGATATAAATCTATTCATGTATATGTATATGGGAAGGTACATAGATAATTTATCTACTTATGTAGATATATGGATAGATTGCTTTTTTTAAATTTTAAAAATTTATTGCTTTTCTGTTTTGTTGTTGTTGCTATTCATTTGTTCTTGAGATGGCTACAACACCAGACAGAACAGTGCCCTCACATCTAACGGCTGTGTAGGGCTGCACTCCTTCAAAACATTAGGAAGTTTTGGAGTTCCCTATTCAGCCTCATGCTTGAGAAGTCAATTAATGTCCACATTTTGTAGCGAAGTACACCAAGTTTTGTAAACATTTTTCTTTCACTCTCCCACCATTTTTTTTCCTGAACATTTGTGGGTAAATAATTCTCTAAGAAAAATTTTTAAAAATTACACAAACTGAAACAATACACATTTATATACTACCATACCCATCCCAACTTTAGCTTTTTTCTCCAAGGCTTACAACATACTCATGTGGATTGGAAGGAGATTTGGAGATTAAACAGGGCCAACGTTGCGTTCTACATAAATAGGAATTTTGTCCCTGGCTGGTCCTGATTATCATCGTTGTGACCATGATAAACAGCATAACAAGTTCACTGAAAAAATGTATAAAAAGGGAAAAAAAAGAAACAAAACTAAATGGAAACATTGACCCACACACTCTCACACAATAATGTGCAAAACACACAAAACCAAGATTGAGGATTTTTTTGCAGTGCTTAAATTTGAGACTTGTATTTTTTTCATTAATTTTTATGATGAAACAAATAGTAATGAGACAGTTTCAAAACAGGTTAGTAGGACAGTTATAGTAATTAATACATTGCATATTGTTGTCTTCATAGTAGCTATTCATAGTACAAGATGCAGACATGATATCCTGTCCAACATTTTTAGTACAAATCTATTAGTTGAATTAAGAGAAAGTAGCTGCATATCTATCATAACTATTTTGTATATATAGATACAAAAAGCTGCTTCATTTATATACACGTTTTTGTTTAGTTTTGTCAGAAATGGGTATTCACTTACCTTTAAATATTGTAGGTACATGAGTTCAGCAAAACATTCCTACATAGTCAAGCAGTCCATAATAGTAGTGGGTTATCCATAGGACTGGCAACGGCAGTCAGGCTCAATGACTTGAGCTTTTCACAGCTCAGCCCACTAATATGGCTTTACTTTATATAGCTGATTTATGTACTTTTCTCCTGGATGGTTCAGAGCAAGCTAAAGCAAGACCTATATAATAAGAAATGTAACTTTTGTATCTGCCAAGGTCAGTCAAATTCCCTCAGGGTTTATCCTGAAATCCTGTACTGTGGTTTGCAGATCCACTGTCAGTGTCAGCCATGTGGATGAGTAACAGGCATTGCTTGAAAAGAAAAGACCCAGAGTAGCAAAGGCAGTCCTGCAGGAGGCATTACATTTTCTGATTTGAAATTATACTACAAAGCTACTCTGATAAAATCAGCATAGTATTGGCAAAAACAACAGACCTGAGATCAATGGAACAGATTAGCAGATGCAGAAGCCACTACAAACAAACTCAGCCACCTTATCTTGGACAAAGGGGCCAAACATTAACAAAAGTGAGGATTTTCTGTGAAACAAAAGCTTTTTACTTAGGGAAAATATGGGAATTGTAGCGAATTAAATAGTTTCAAATGAAAGTAAGGGTCTGGGTCACCTCTGAAGTTTTTCTATTCTTTTGTCTTCTTTCCCTCTCTCACCCTACCTCCTACCTCACTATTTCTTCCCCTCCTAGATAGATTGTTTGAAGAAGGCTTCAATGTATAAGTTGCAAAGGCATTCAAATAAATAGTTAAAACTTTAAAAATATACATATTCATCTATATTTAGTGATACATGATAAGCTGTGGTTACAGCTTAAGTGTTTTCAATGTCCTCTGAGAGAAAGTAAGTGTGGAGGAACAGGAGGTGGGAAGATAATAACATTTAAAAATGTAATAAAATAAATAAATGGTTGTTTCAACAGATCAGTAGGCTGCTGCACCATAACCTATAAATACCTATTTATCTAGATGATAAATAGATAGATAGAAAGAAAGATGAGACAGGCAGATGTGTGTGTGTGTGTGTGTGTGTGTGTGTGTGTGTGTAGAAATAATTTGTATTTCTTTGGGGAAACAGAAACAAACATCATCTTTCCATGTACAAATACATGGAATGGAGTACTTTAAAAGTAATATTCCTTCTCATTTTCTTTTATGGTACAAGCCCTTCCCCTTGAATTTGGGTTTAATTAGGTTTTCTCTCTCTCTCTTTTTTTTTTTTTGTTTTGCTTTCCTTATAATCCATAGATGACTGCAGAAATTTATGGTTATTTTCAAGTCTAAATAAAATTTAAAACAACATACAAGAATGATAAATAAAACAACAAAAATATGAGCACAGTTTTCAGAGCCCTAATTAGGTAGAGTATAATATAGCTAATCATAGTAAACACAAGGGGGGTAAGGACATATATTTTCAGGAAATGTATATATATACATTTCCTGAATATATATATACAATGTATATATATATATATATATATATATATATATATATATATATATATTTTCTGAATATATATATACATTTCCTGAATATATATATACAATGTATATATATATATACATTGAACATATATACATATGTTCAATGTATATTTTTGTACATGCACATTTTGTTTTTTATTTTTTTAATTACACTTCAGATAATAAGATTATGAAAAGCATTAGTAATGTTTTTTTTTTTTGTTTTTTTTTTTGCGGGACTGGGGATTGGACTCAGGCCCTTGTGCTTGCCAGGGAAGCATTTATTCCACTGAGCCATCTCCCAGCCCAGTAATGTTGTAGATGTTTAGAAATATTAGTATATCATTCTTCTAGAAAGATACCTAACACAAATTCCTTACATTGTCCATGTATATGTGTATTTACTTTGCATTGATTATAGTGAGAGGAATCTGGAAGAAACCTAGAGATTTCATCAATGTGAGTATAATGAGCAGTGAGGCAAATTATAAGATATTTGGCTACAGAATGCAATTAAGGTTAAGTAAAATTATATAAAATTTTGAGAATTGATTGAACAGAGTAAGGGGAGATAGCTCAGTGGGTTTGCACCTGCTTGGCAAACAGAAGGTCCTGAGTTCGAGTCTTGTTATTACAAAAAAAGTTGCTTAAAGACAACTTAAATGTATATATTACAAAGGCATTCAATAAATAATTAAAACATTTAAAATATGCATATCTATCTTTATTTAGTGATACATGATAAGCTGTGTTTATAGTTTAAGTGTTTTCATTGTTGTCCGATGTGTG
Organism: Ctenomys sociabilis; assembly: GCA_004027165.1. Lineage (NCBI taxonomy): Eukaryota > Metazoa > Chordata > Mammalia > Rodentia > Ctenomyidae > Ctenomys > Ctenomys sociabilis. The sequence continues at coordinate 5,305 of PVKA01032806.1, forward strand.
GAGAAACAGAATGTGGAAAGAGAGTAAGAGTTAAGTAATAATGAAACAAATATTCTTTCAACAGGTCTATCTTCACCATGACATTCTAAGCATGGGATACTCAAAAGAAGAAAAAACAGAAAAGAAATCCATAATTTTTATGTCACTCCTTTATATTCAATATAATAAGAGCTCTGTCCATGTCTTTTCAGTACTGAAGAATCTACAGGCACAGAGTTACAAACATAATTAAAAATTTTGTAACACTAGTTTTATAGATGCTATGCCATCTTTAAGATTGCTTGAAATTGTTTCAAAGAATTACTATATTTTCAATTTGTTTTGTAACTCATAGATAACTTTTTAAAACTTCCATCTTCTAGAAGATACTTCTATGTTTGATTATTTTCAGCCCCATTATGTACTAGCACTTCCTTTTTTTGGATAAATATTTAATTATAAAATAAATCTTGATTTTTAAGAGAACAATCATATAAAAATACCCTAGGGCTTTTGAAGTAACTTAGTGGGACAGTGATTGCCTAGCATGGATCAGGCTTGGGTCAATACCCTGCTTGAAAATAGAAGAAGGCGGGTGGAGCCAGAGTGGGAAGGAAGCAGGGAGGAAGGCCAGTCCTCTTAGCATAGACTAGGTGTATCTAGCATGATATTTGTATCTCATGGTTTGCATTCTTGCCGCTGTGTCTGTTTAGACCTAGTCTCAATGGCTTATTACCACTTCTCTTGCAAGCCCTTACTAAAATAAAATGTTGGGAATGGTGAGATAGCTCAGCGGACTAAAGTGCCTACTTAAGCAAGCTTAGGCAAGCACAGCAACCTCAGTTTGATCAGCAGCTCCACATGCTGCGCCAGCACCACCCTCAGGGCGGGCTGGGCCTGCCACAGAGTCCAGGCCTTCATACCAGCACTGGGGAGGCTGAAAGCAGGAGGATAACCATGAGTCTGAGTTCCATAGTGAGACCCTGCAGCAACCAAATACAATAATAATAATAATAATAATAATAATAATAATAATAATAATGTTTTTAGCAAGGCCTTCTATGATCATATCATTGAAAATTAACCTGATTTGGAAATCTAACCACCCTATCATGTTTGTTTATTTATATTTGTTCATTTGTTTCTGCCATTCTAAATGTAAAGCAAGCTTCATGAAGGGAAAACTACTTTTTATCATAATGTACAAGTATTAAGTACTTGATGTCTATGAGATATTTCTTTTTTTTTCATATTTTAGAGAAGGGTCTACAGGGTACTCAGAGTCACATTACTAGACAGGACTTGTAGTGATTCTCCTGTTTACAGTCTTGAAAGTGCCGGGATTACAGATGCACACCACCATACCATTTTCAATTGCTGTCTCAGCACGTCCCAGGGGCGGGGCAGGTATGGCATGCCCAGGGATCGAACCCCTGGCCCTTGCACCTGCTTGCATCCATTGAGCTATTTGGCCAGCCCTTCAAAGAATTCTTTCTAAAAAGTATAAAAGTGCTATTTTGTAAATAACAATGATGATGAAAAAAAAAAAAAATCTTGTTTTGGGAATGGGTGAGCACACTCCCAAAGTTTCTTTTATTCAATTCATCGGGTGGATTTCTTTACTTATTTATTTATTTTACCTCTGGAACTATTTCAATTTTTATAAAATGCAGCAATGAAGACATAATTTTACAACTAGTTTTGCTGGAATGCATAAATACCAAACGAAATAACCATTCTATACTGAATTCTCTTAGGAGAGATATTTTTCTAGAGATATTTGACAGCATTGACCTTTGACAATCAGCAACATGCTGCCTCAAATAAATGATGATTATGTTTGACTTATTAAAATGCTTTAGACTCTGTGTTATACTATTTCACTACACATTTTTGACATCTCAGAAGAAGCAAGGAAATTTTAGATTCAAGATTTATGATTAGCATAATAGTCTTCAAATCTTGGGTCATTGAAACAGGCTTCCCTAAAGTTTAGCTCCACTAATTAAATCCAACTTATTTTACATATCAATCCACAACCCTTTCACATGGAAGAAATAAAAATATGAATCTGTTAAAGGCCAAGCAATGACATTATAAAAATGCTTTGGGAGTAATAAGAATAACTTGTAACATAATTTTGAGAAGTTGAAGCTTCTAAAGTATGTCACCCAACATTTTTATGCACTTTTGTCTCATAAGCTTAGAAAGTTAAAGATGCATATGAAACATCTTGAATTTGCATTAGCATTTTCTCAGTCATTGAAGTAAATGCAAATATAGGTAGTCTGAATGAAGTTTGAAAATTTATTACTTATCCTAGATGATCATTTTGTAAGATATTGGATTTGTTTTGTTTGTTTGTTTTTGTATTTTAGGGAAGGGTCAATAGGATTGCTCAGTGTTTCACTACTAGATTAGACTCCACCATTCCCAGTCTCCATCACTGTCACATGGTGCCCGTGGGGGTAGGGCCTGCATAGCAGGCACAGGGATCAAACCCGAGGCCCCTGTGCTTGCTTTCAGGCTCTTTAATCTGCTGAGCTATTTGGACAGCCCTGACATTGGATGTTTTTAAAATAATACATACCAATGTAAAGCATATGACACCTTGATTTTTAAAAATGACAGATGAAATACCATATCAGAGTTGCAAACACATTAACTATTAAGAAAGGAATACTAATTTCCTACAATTATATATTCATAGGACCTGTAAATTGGCATTTTAAAATAACATCTGTGGCATGTTTGTCACTATTCAGGATCAAAAGCAGTTTTCAAAAACATATAAGTGGCATAGAATGTTATTCTTTCAATAATATTGCAAAAACAAATGCTGTCCTTTTAAACATCATGATTATGCTTATATTTTTAAAAATTAAATATATTAGACCTTTTTCCATTTTATGCCTTCCTCTTTGAAATATTTTAATATAAGAAATAAACACACACATAATTTTTAAAAATTCATCAAGTTCTTGAAGATCGTATTTTTGAAATAATGTTAAGGTTATTATCATTAATTTTTCTTTCAAACAAAATATGAGCACAATAGCTTTGAAAGTGTTACTTCATTCTAATGATTAAACACTTTTCAATAAGGCATTTTAATTAACTAGTATTTCTTTAAAAGTTAATTGATTTAATTATTTCATGTTGAAACATACCAATGTGTAGTCAAACGTATAACTATACTCAGAGTAAAACAAAAACAACAACAATCATGGATGTCAGAGGTTGTTCTTCTCATATTTCTCTTCTTAGTAAACACATTCCAACCACTTCACCTAAGGGAGTGATTTTTAACATGGTATAATTCAAATTTGTCTTTATGAATTTAAAATAGCTATTCAGTCTGGTAACAACTATTAATCAAAGGCATGATTTTTGGTATGCTGCTGATGTCAAATCAGACTCTCTAGTATTCTAGAAGCCATGCTCAGACACCAGCTGGGAGACAAGCAGTAATTGAACATATTTAAAAATCTACCCCATGTACTGAACAGATTTCAATGTCTGCTGTATTTAAGGTCCACTGAGTTGTGAAATGGCTGTTTTCTTCACACAGATGTTAATATCTCCAGGCTCTTCTCTACTTTCATAGCTTCTCATTTACATATCTGCAGTAAGTTTGATGTTCATGAAGTGAAATACAGCTACTTTTCTCTCTTTTTGCTATAATAAAGCATGTTCAAGACAATATATGAGTGACTGTAATTACAGCTCATTATGTTTTAAGAAGAAAAATAATAAGGAACAAAGCAATAGGTGTTCAGTCACCAGTGCTTCATTAGTTCTTTTACTGCCTAAATACCTGAAGCTGATGAATATAAATTACGAAAATGCAGCTTAAAATTTTTTTGTTCTTTCTTTTCTTCCCTGTATAAATATTATCAAATGAGGAAATTGATTATCTTATATTGTCAGAGTGAAATTTAATTTTCCATTAGAAAAAACTTTATATATTTTACCATATTTTCATATAGATATATGTTCTAAACAATTCTTTGTTTAAAAATCATTTTATCAAATAAAATAGAAAATGCATTGATTCTGGATGGACTAAAGTAGACACAGCACAGTAAATTTTATTCCACATTCAGGGATAATATTGCATATTCCAGTGAAGCTGAACATTGCCTTAACTATTAAGTCTTCAAATAACTAGCACTGTTCAAGTAAATTTATTGCATTTATGCACACAGTCAGTTATATGATATGAGGTCTTTACTCTTAAAAACTGAAAGCATCATGAAAAGTAACATCTCAGTCCTGGTATTCATGCACTTGTTTTTCTTTCACAGTTACCAAGAAGTCTTGTTGGTTTTGATTTTAGCTTTCCAGAAATATGCTTTTGAAATACACTCCATAGACCATCTGTTACTCCAATTGATCTTCAATTTTTTGAGAGTATTATGCTAAGCTGCTTTTGTATATCTATTTAGAGATAATCCTTGTAAATGTAGTTCCAGTGTTCCTAATTTTATAGTTAAGTACCATTTTGCATAATATTTCAGAGCTGTTTGGGGCTCACATTGAGCATGATTTTCTTTATTGAGCTCTGGAAAGAACAAAGGGCCAACATATCCTTAAAAATAGATGCTCATAGAAAGTGTTTATGCTATCAAATATTCCTCAGAGGTACACTGAATTATACTTGGTTATCCTGGATTCTGAATTTCCATATTTTGTATAATATATGAGAAATATTATATAGTGTAATTTTAATAACACACTTATAAGACAGTCACACAAAAATAACCCTGAAAACAAAAACCTTTAGTCTGGAGGTCATCGATGTAACTTGTCTTCCTAATTTCTGTGTCTTGGAAGGCCGACTTTTTTGGAACACACAGTTGTATTTAATATTCATAAGGTTAGCTCTAATTAGGATCAGAGCTATACAGAACTTTTTATATGTACTTACTGAGTTTTCACTATATATGTAAAATAACAATTCCTTTAAAAGTTTTACGTATTGTATCTCTTCTGGCAACAGTTAAAAGATAACTTAGACTTTTTACAAGTTTAGAAAATAATGTTGCTGAATTTCAATGGATATATTACCCAATACGCAAGTGTATTTTATTTAAGTGATAGCAGAATGATTGTTAAACCAAAACAAATAGATTCAGATCAAACTTTTAATGGCAAGACCAAATTGAAAGATATATCAAAATTTGATATGGGCCAGAGGAGATGGTATAGTAGGATAAGTGCTTGCCTGGCAAGTGCAAGGTCCTAAGTCAATCCCTGATACAACAACAAAAAATTGATAATTTTTATGGTTAAGATGTAGATATAATATTGCACAAACATGAATAGTACTCACTTTGTCATATTAAATTTATGAAATACTAATGCCATGAACTTAACTTTCAACCTTAGACTCGCAGCATATTTTGTCTTTAGATTATTTTGTCCCTTAAATCACACACACATATGTATACATATAAAACAAGTGTGTTTCACTATGATAATATTTACTCATTTAAACAATTATAATTCAAAAACATTCCATAAGTTACCAAATAAATTTTTTGAAAATTTATATTCAGGTTCAACTCTTTTACAAACATTAGCATACCTTTATTTATTAGTACATTGTGTAGTTGCATATTGGTACATGTATACAGTGCATCTTCATTACTATTTCATCCTTATTCCTTGGCTTCCCTCTTCCTAAAACTCACTTTCTTTAGTAGGCAAAAGTCTAACAATGTAAAACACAAGAAACTATCTTAGTAAAATTAAGAAAAATAAATTAGTTTTCTAAGCTTAGCCAAGAGCATCTTGACCCTGGCACCTCATGCCACTCCAGCCCCAACTCTGGCATGTTGAGTCAGTGATGGAGTCCCAGCATAGTGGCATATGCCAGTAATCACAACACTAGGGAGGCTGCAAGAAAACAGGAGGATAACTAGGTGTCTGAGCTGTGTAATGAGACCCTGCACACACACACACACACACACACACACACACACACAAAGAGCATTTGAATATAAATATAAAGGAAATCTTGTTCCCTTAAATACAGAACACTTTAAAATTTTCCACTTTAGCTAAATATATATATACTGATTTTATCTATCTATGTACCTATCTATCTATTTATCTATCTATATACTAATTTTAGTAACAATTGGTGGGGTATGGAAAACCTGAAAAGCCATACATCATTGATGAAAACTAAAGCAAATTGGTTTAAGTGGCTATTTTTAGCCAAAGTGGGGAATGAGGTCTGGTAATTCTACAAATGCAAAGGGACCTGCTGGTATTTATTCATTTTAACATGACTGATAGAAACTTTAGATGACTGATAGAAACAAAAATACATCATAGTTAACAGTTTAAAACTATACACATATACATGTATATTGTGTTAACCATAGAAAAACTCCTAACATTGTGTAATGGAAATAAGCATTGCATTCATAAACCCCATTATGTTTCAGATAAAATTTTATTTGACCAATGAGCCAGGTAACACATATCACCATCTTTAGAATATCTTCTTTGGGTCCAGTGAGATAGCTCAGTGTACTAAAATGCTTGCTTAGGCAATCACAGGGAACACTGTTTGATCCCTGGTACCACATGCTGTGCTGACCGCACCCCCAAGGCAGGCTGAGCAGGCCAGAGTCCAGGTGTGGTGCTTACACACTTATAATCCCAGCACTGAGGAGGCTGAAAACAAAGGATTACCAGGAGTCTGAGCTGAATAGTAGAAACTGTAACAACCAAATACATTGAAAAATAACAAAAAAAGAGATCTTTTGTCTTATCCTACCAATCAATTTAAATTAGTTCACTTTTAAATAACATGACTGGGGAGATGGCTCACTGGAATAAGTACTTCCCTGGCAAGCACAAGGGCCTGAGTTCAATACCCCATTCTTAAAAAAAAACCAGAAAGGATTTGGGCTAATATTATAAATATCCATGTATGCATAAGCCATCTTAAATAAAAGATATATCTGAGTGTAAATAGATAGAATACACATTAACATAATCACACAAAACATTGAGGTTATAGTAAAATGATAATTGTATAAAAGTTCAATGATTTTGACATATGAAAAGAAAAACATTCTGAATGAAATAATTAAAACAAAGAAATTTGAAAGATTGGTGGCATGCAATGAATTAAAAGTGACAATAAGAAATGGAGACTTTTGAATAGAACTAGATAGGAGGGCGTGCAGGAATAGTTGGAACATGTCTGTTGGCAGAAGGGTGATTCTCATGTAACCAGCATGATTTAAGTTTGCCAACTATGAGTATTACTATTTCTTTTTCATTTTCCTGAATGCTTTGAGGTAATAATCAATTCATACAAACTCAGTATGATCACGCTTTTTTCCCAAAAATTATTAAAATGGCACTAAGAACAACATTAAGAAACATATAGCAGAAGAATCACATGAATCTTACAGAAATAAAACCCAGAACTTGTTTGGCAGAACTGAAAATGTAAAATTAAATACTTCACATAGTATCGTAGTCACTTTACATTAATTCAGTTTTATTTTTCTGATTGTCAGTATGTCCTCAAATCAATGTACCTACTCCTAAAAGACCTTACATAATTAATCAATAGTTTCTAAAATTTGATGGTATATTATGACATTTTTGAGAATACATGTATTGGATTATAAAGTGTTATATGTTACTTTACATAAGGGTTTAAAATACGTATCCATTGGCCTTCTAATGGAGGCCTTTTAACCAATGAGTAACCAGTTACTTTAACACAGTCTATAGAGAATCTTTTGGGCATCTTGTCTTTCTCCTTTTTTTTAGTCATAGAAAAACAAAAAACTTTATTTCTTCATGGGACCACACTCATGGGCCTCATTTTCCCTTAACATTTCTCTGCTTCATCCCTAAGCTCTGCTGAGGTGTGACAAGGGAGGAGGCAAATGAACACGGAACACCGGGCTCTCCTTCTGGGGGTGCCTGAGCTGCCCTGGACTCCATTTCCCAATGAAAGTACAAACCATGCCACACAAATGTCCTCGTGGCTGCCCCATTTTATCTCTTCCACATCCTTTCTTTCTTATTGCAATGATCAGACATCAGTCTTGTGGTTCTTCCTAGAGAAGAACAGCTTATCACTCAAACACTAAATTTGATGGAGTCTAAATTTCCTCATAGAAAAACAAAAAACTTTATTTCTTCATGGGACCACACTCATGGGCCTCATTTTCCCTTAACTAATTATTCTATAATTCTCAATCATTTTCTCCTTTTTTTTAGTCATAGAAAAACTATAGGTGCAATAATACTCCTGCTTTGTCCTTTCAGGCATATGTCCTCCCTAAAACTGAGATTTAAATAGTTACAAGGCAGATTACGAGAAGGAATGCATGTAGTTATTTAATACACATTTTATATGGCTTGGCAGTCCTCATCAGACCTAAAAACACATTTAGTCACTTGCTCATAGATTGAATTATTCAAAATATAGTAAATTGGGAAAAGCTACAAAATTACATAAAGGATAATTACTTTAACACAGTCTATAGAGAATCTTTTGGGCATCTCGTCTTTGAGGACAAAAATATTACTGTTCCTTCTAGTACAACCAAGTCTTTCACATAGTAATTTTAATTTATGCTTTTAAGAATTTGAAAAAAATCAGTTTGATGTTCTTGCTCCTGCTCTTTTCAAGGATCTTTTCTTGATATAGCCAATAAACTATGAGCTACATTACTAACTATAATGGGCTGAGAACCCCTTCCAACTCTCCACAAAATTGACTGTATTTTCTGCTAACAAGGCATCTCACACATCTAAAATATCTACATGATTAAGATTACATTTATTTAATATGCTCAAATATATTTTTAAACATATGCTCTTATTATTTCTTACCAATGAATAAATAAATAAAATATCTATAGGAAACTAATGGATGAAAAAGAAATACACTATTAGCTATTCTAATAAACCAAAAATATTTTTTCAAAGTTTTTCTTTCTGTATATGATTTGAACACTAATAGAAAGTACAATGCTATTTTTGAGAAAAATTAGTAGAATTGGGTTTTCATTACAGAAAAACTTTAGTAGAGGATACAATATGTTTTTTTTTTTTTTTTTACTATTATATTTTGTACAGGGTCTACAGAGTCTCACTACACGTATCAGACTCATAATGATTCTCTTGTTTTCAGCCTCCCAAGTGCTGGAATTACAGATGCATGTCAGCATGCCCAGTCTTAATTGCCATCCATCTCAGTGCAATTGTTTCCAGATTAAAGTATGAGAAAGTCCATTGTGACCTCATATTTAAGCCTTAACCAATAATACAGACTTCAGAAGTATTTAAATATTACCATGGATCACAGGCTCTGTTAATTATTATTTTCAAGATGATGTCCGGTGGAAAGTTATTCATACTTATGATATGGTGAGCTTATTTATTTAATTCCATTAAAAATTGTTCAAATATAAACAAGAAGTTTGTTTGTAATTTTTGTCCACTATCTTGTTCTACTTTACTTTGGGTATTGTTTTTAGTTTTGTCAGGAATTTTTTTAAGTTTTCAAAAATATATATTTACTTTAAAAATATTATCCAAATGCATGCAAAATAAATCATTATATATTAATTTTAGAAGTATGTGTAAATTAATTTTTTCCATTTCATATATATCATGTTATTCAAAAAAACATTCTGTCAGTTTTTACAAACAAACATACCAGATATCTAGGACATAAAATAAATAACATGAATTAAAAAAGTACCCAGAACACGGTCTTAAATCTGAGTAGCAATAAAACCTGAAACAATCATAAGACACCCAAGACATTTTGCTTGATGTTCTCCAGTCCATTTCCATCAGGCACATCAGTTGAGGTACCGTGTCTTACACAGTGGGCTGCAACAAACATGGAGGAGGCAGGTCCTTGACTTCATCCTGGGTGAACTGCATCACTTGTCCTTTCCTTGCAGACAGTTCTGCTCACTGCTGACACCTCTGTCATCAGTCTTCCTCTTCTGTCCTCAATTTCTATGTTCTCATGTGGGTTTCCACTCTTGGAACTCTGAGATGAACATATATGGCAATTGCACTAACTCCTATAAGTTTTATTGCTATCTTATGATTCTGGTTTCAAACAAATATCCAGTAACAATTATTACTGAAGGTAAATATTTTTCTAGTCTTCATTTGGCTGGGCACTCATCTTTCTCATTACTTCTCCTTTGGCAAGACACATCTAATTCATCTTAGCTATGTAAAAAGTATTTGACAGTGAAGAAATGGAGTGAGACATACTGATTTGCATAGTCACATGGTCTGTTCAGATAAAGATAGATGTTTATTAGCTGAACCTGTTACTATTTCCACTAGATTATTAGAAGGTGTGATTTCATTCCTCCAGAGGAATTTGCAAATATCAGGAGATAGTTTTAGTTCTAAATCCACTACTCAAGTGATACATTTGGTAAGTCTTCCAATATTTAGCTATGACAATTGACACTGCTACATACATGAGTATACATAAATCACTATAGCATGATGTTTTCAGTTCATTTGGAAAGGTACACAGCAGGGAATAGCTGACTTTAATGGGATTTCCAAACCTAGATTCTTGTTTTTTATCTTTTAAAGAGAATACAAAATAGTATTTAGAAACAAAAAATTACAACTGATACAGAATTTTACTTAACAAAGTAATATAAATTTCACAATATTTGTTGTACTATGTAGTATTTTCGCCCAAATAGTCATCCATATTACTAAATACATGCATGCAAAATTGGGAGAATAAAGAAGAAAAGAAATATATAAGAAATTGGGGTTAGGGAGATAGCTCAGTGGTCTAAAGTGCCTGCTTAGGCAAGCTTAGGTAAATGTGCAGGGAACATGGTTCAATCCCTGGCACCATATTCCTTGCCAGTACTGCTCCCAGGGTGAGCTGAGCTGTCCACAAAAGAAAAAAGAAATATATAAGACATTAAGAAAAGAAAAGGGAGGAACAATTAAAAGAGGGGACAAAACAAATTAAAGCATTAATGACTTCTATCCATAGACCAGCAGAAATGCACTTTACAGTGGTCCAAACCATCCTGCTCACATACATAGATTAATCTCTTTCCCTCATTCCCTCTCCTGTCCTCCTCAACTCAGGAACTCTTTCTTTCTGAATAAGTTCATTCCCTTTTCCCAATGTCTTATCCTTTAGATTTTACTTTCTCTTTCACACTAAGGAGACAATATGATGTTTGCACATGTGGGCCTGGTTTATTTCACTTAAGAGCATAGTCTCTAGTTGCATCCGTTTACTGACAAAAGTTTCAGTCCTGCTAGCTATTTTTCCACAAGAACTGAAGACATCCCACCACAGTGATATATATGCACCCATGTTTATAGCAACACATTTGTCATAGCTAAATCCCAGCTGCCCAGTAACTTAGGAATGACCAAAGATACTGTATTTTTCCAAACCTAGATTTTTGAGAAATTCCCAAACTGAATTCCCTAGTGGTTGTACCTGTCTGCACTCCACCAATACAAGATAAGAGTTTCTTTTTCCCTGCAGTACCTCTTGATATTGGTTGTCATCTTGATGATGGCCATTCTTCCTGGGATGAAATGGGATCTCAGTGTTGTTTAAATTTTAATTTCTCAAATGACAAATACTGTTGAACATTTTTTCCTTTAATTTATCACTTGTATATTTTCTTGTTGTTGTTCTTCTTCTTCTTGTTTTTCTTCTTCTTTTTCTTCACTTTTAGTTGGTGCCATCTACAAAATTCCCTTCCATATTTACATGATTCATATGGTATTAAAGCATACGCTGTTTTTCTAGAGGTTAGAACTTCAACAAACAATTCAACCAGCATGTAAGAAAGTAAATTAGTTATTGGTCTCTTCACAGCAGGAATCATTACAGTAAAAAATATGTATATGATTTATTTAAAAAGTTGGTTAACTGGTATTTGAATATTTACAGAATGATAACACATTCCAAGTCATACAATTCTTTTACACCATTTAAAAATGTCGTTCCTTTTTCTAAACTTAGAAATCCAAGAGACTAGGTGTTCAGGTTAAAATCCAAGGTGATTCTGTTGCTGTTTATATTTAAAAACCTTCTTTGTGAGTTGAAAATTGTAGAACTAGATAGGCCTGCTTCTCAGCACTCCATACGGCGCCAACCTGGGATTTTCTTTCTAATTTATATGCAGTGACTATATTCTTATATAGACAAATTGATTTTTTGTTTGATTATAAGATTAAGTTGCCTCCATAGAAGGCCAAATGCTGATAAAAATGAAAAACATAACCAGGGTTATCTGTTTTCTTTTAACATGGCTTTCCCAGTGGACACTGACTTTTACTGACTTCAAAGCCATAAAACTATTACACTAAGTAAAATGAGCTTGGACACATAACTCAAAAGGGCAACTGTTGGAATCACCTTTAATATCAGACTTTCATTTATAGGTTGTCCATGTGAGCTTGAAGAATATGTTTCTTTACATTGATCAGAATGCTCTACCAAAGGGAATTTTTTTTTCTCAATTGTATCCTACTGTACTACTAAGTTGAGTTCTTAAATATACAAGCTTCTCGGTGGGCACTTGGGACTTCAGTACATCTGCAAATGATGATAATTTCACTTATTCCTTTCCAATCATTATTCCTTTATTTTTCTTTTTGTCTAATGTCTCTGGCTAATGTTTCCAGAATTACACTGAATAATGTTGTATACAGTGGACGTCCTTGTCTTGTTCCTGATTTTAAAGTGAAGGCTTGAAGGAACTGTCTATTTAGTATGAGGTTGGAAGTTCATTTGCTGTAGATGGCTTTTATTAGGTTGAAGTAAGACCATCTATTATAATTTTCTTTAAGATTTTTTTTTATCATGTCAAAAGCTTTTTCTGCATCTATTGAGATGATCACAGGGTTTTTATCTTTGGCTCTGTTGATGTGGATTTGTGCATATTGAACCATTTCTGCATTATTAACATACATATCACTTGCACATAAAATACTCTCTGATTTGCTTGCTGTATTCTATTTACTAGTATTTTATTAAGGAATTTTTCACCTATGTTCTTTAGGGAAATTGGTCTGGAGTTTTTTTTGGGCTGGGTCTTTCCCTTGTTCTGGCATCCAAGTAACAGAATGATTTTGGAAAATTGCTTTCCTTTTCATTTCACTGAATATTTTGAGAATAGTTGTGATTAAATTTTCTCTAAATTTCTTGTAGAATTCAGTTGTGCACCTGTCAGGATCTTATCTTTCCTTTGGTGGCATTTTTTTAAAATTACATTTTAAATTTCACTGACTTACTGGGTTATTTTAATTTTATTTTTTACATTTTATTTATGTATTTATTGTTGTATTTCAAGGAAGAGTAAAAAGTCTCACTACTATAATGGACTTGTAAAGATCCACCTGTTTACAGCCTCCTAAGAGTTGGGATTACAGGCATTCACCACCATGCTCAGTCTCAATTGCTGTCTCACATGCCCTAGTGGCCATTGAACCCCCAAGCCCTGCGCCTGCTTGCTGATGCTTTAATCTGCAGAGCTATTGGGCCAACCCAAGTTATTTATTATTTTAATGTCTTCTTGATTTATCTTTGGTAATTCATGTGTATCCAGCAATCATAAGTGTATGTTCATTTTTTCTTTGCTTCCCCTCCTGTGATGGTGGAGTCTTTTTTCTTTTCTTTTTTTTTTTTTTTTTTTTTGAGACACAGTCTCAATATGCAGTTCAGACTGGCCTTAAGCTCATTTTGTAGCTCAGGGTGGTCTCGAACTCACAACAATCCTCCTGCCTCAGCCTTCCAAGTGCTGGGATTACAGGAATGCACCACCACGCCCGGCTAAGATTTTGGAAATCAGTATTCTGAATTTTTATAGGGTCTTTAGTGATTTTACCCCTTTTATTCCTTATTGCATGAAATTATACTATTTCTTTTTTATTGACAATTGCCAGGGTTTTTTCTATTTTATTTATTCTTTTAAAAAAACAACTCTTAGAATCATTAATTCTTTCTATTATTTTCTTTGTCTCCATTAGATTAATTTCTCTTCCAATCTTTATGATTTCTTTCCTTATTTAGGCTTTGAACTTAACTTCTCTTCTTTTTCTTGGGGCTTGAGGAAAAGTATGCAATTGTTTATTTGTGCTGGTTGTGTTTTCCTAATATGAGAATATGCTGATGTAGATTTCACTCTTAAAACAGTTTCTCAGGTAGATAATTCTCGAGGTTATGGAAAAGTGCATGTTCATTTTCATTTTATTATGAATATTGTTAAATTTTGCTTTTAATGTCATCTGTGACCCATTGATTGCATCATATAACTTCCATATATTTTGGAGTTTTTGTTTTTCCTGTTCATCAATAATTTATAGTTTTAGTAAACTATGGTCAGATAATATGCATTGGATAATTTCAGTTCCTTTTAATCTATTCAAGTATGTCTGTTTTAGTGTATTCTCTATTTTGGAGAATTTCTGTGGGCAGCTGAGAAGAATATGTTTTCTGATGTTGTTGGCTGGAACACTCTGTAAAGTTCTACTAAGTTCATTCCTCCACAAACTTGGTTTAGTTTTGTCATTTCTTTTTTGATTTCTTTTTCCCTCATTAATTTATCTGTTTGTGACAGTGGAAAATAAAAGTCTTCCATTATAATTCTCATTATAATTATAGTTGCTCATTTGATTTCTCATGTCTGCTAAAATTTCTCTTATGTAGTTGAGCATATTGGACATACATGTATTTATGATTATTATTTCTTCCTTTTGCAGTTTTCCCCTACAAAATTCATAGTGACCTTCTTTATCTCTCTTACATAAATATTCTTAATGTGATTTGTATTAAATGTTTTAGTGTAGTTTTGTTTTAACCGTGACTCAACATGTTATATTATTGTAATTTTACATTTGTAATATCATATTAAAAAATTACAGTTTATGGAGAATTTCACATTTAAGATTTTTGGGTAATGAAAATTATTTCAGTTGGTATAATGAAGAATAGCTGTATCAGTGCCTTTTTCTTTTCTATTAATTTTTTTTTCAGACAAAGCTTTCCCTAGCTTGACCCATCAGGATTTAAACCTGTGATCTTTATGTTCAGTCTCCAATAGAACTGAGATTAAGGGTTTCAGTAACGTACATGGCCTTCAATCTTGTTTTATCCTTGACTTTTTACTTTTTGAGGTCTGATCACATCTTAATGATTTTGAGACTCTCCTTATACTTATGCCTTAAGCTGAAATCATAGTAATATTGCACAGTTAATTTCTCACTTATAAAACTTCATACTTTTACCCTCCAATATTTTAATTTATTTGAAATAAAAAGTATTAATTGCCATCCAAATTATCAGTTGTCCAGGTTCTTTTTTTTTTTATGTGTGTGTTTTACAGAAATGTCTTTCTTCTGTGCTGACAACTGTGTATATCTCTAAGTAGATTTTTAGGTACTTTTGGCAAGGACCTAAAAGTAATGCTGTACTGCTCAATAAAAATTAAAAGAAATTAACATATGACACTTTAAAACAGAAGTTTTAAAGACCACTGTGTCCTCTGCCAATTTGATACTGTGAGAAGCACAGATATGTCTCTAGATAAAGGCTGATCCATTAATGGGAACAGGAAATTAATATAAATAGGGACACAATTACAACTGACCCACTTCTGGTACCTAATTAAAGTGGAAATTTGACCTATGTGGTATTAAGCTGGCTATGTTTGCTTGTCTGACATAAGCTCTTTGGTCCTGACAGAAACTGTTTGATTTCTGATTATGATCTATATTCTGGGCTTTATTTGCTGCTACAACTATTGCAACATGTCACCAACTTTTCCACATTATCAGGCCATTATTATCTAATTTAACCTATATGAGAGCCAGTGAAATTATTTTGAAAGGTAAGTCTGAAATTTTTATCAATGTGTACTAATTCAAAAACTTCACATTACTGAACTTAATCTTATTCCAGATAGTTCATTAAAACTCTCACCTGTTCCTTCTAGCAAGCACTGGCTTCTTTCCATGTTGCTAACTCCAGCAAGATTCTCCTTTCTACCACAGAATCATTGGATAGCAACAGCTTAGCAAAAGTTCCTTCCCTGTATTTCACATGCCTCTGTTCTCAGAGAGAATTACCACACCTTAAGAAAGCACTTAGACTGAATCACTTTGAAAGTCACAACACTGGATAGTAGAATGTGCAGATAATCATTTTTAAGTCTTGTTAATGGTGTGTGTGTGTGTGTGTGTGTGTGTGTGTGTGTGTGTGTGTGTGTGATTTTCTAATGGATTATATTCCAGCATGGTATTGTAGACTTGCAATTTCAACTATTTACTAAATTGATATAAGCAGATCATAAGTTTGAGACAAGCCCAAGCAATTTAGCAAGACACTATTTCAAAATTAAAGAAAAAAAGAGATTATAACTGTATGTCTTATATAACATAACATGTTCTACATATAGCAACTCTGATATTCAAAACACAGTTATGTAACTATCAAGACTGCAGGCCAAACACAAGTTAGCAATCAGAGGTAGAATTCATGCTTTCATGCATCAAAATAGTCTTTCAATAAAAACATGTGTTTCATGTAGCCAAACGGTACTAATTTTATGAAGAAGCTTATTTTTCATTTGCCTGAATAAAAATGAGGGAAAATTGTGAAATTTTATACACATAACTATGCTATCACTTGCTGAATTATTTAAATCTTAAAAATTTATTAGCCAAGTCACCAGTCACAGAGTATTTATATTCCAAGATAATCAGTGTAAATCTGAAATTGCAACTAATAATAAACCCTCTGACTAGTGTTTTTACCTATATATTTTCAGCTAAGATAAAGTTAAATTTATAAACTACTCACTGTAAGGCTAATAATAATAATAATAATAACTATTATAATGATATACTATAAAAATTGTCAGCATAGTTATTTGTGGCTTAGGATGGCCTTTAAGGAAAATAAGTATGATGAGAACAGAGTTGTTACAATACTAAAAGAAAAGCAGCCCCCATGTGTAATGGGCCAGACAGTATGCATGGAGAGCAAGTAGACCGCTAAATGGTGGCCCACAGCCCTGCAGACATAAACCAAATGGGAGGCTTCTTCGCACTGTATCCGGAGTGGCACCTAAACTAAAATGATGAGCTGTTTATTTCTTGAATTAAACATTCTTTTTTTTTTTTTTTTTAACCTTAGTTGACTTTAGGTAAACAGCATCTAGACAAAGCAAAACCACAAGGGAGAATTGCTGTACCTTCTGGTTTTCTTTGTTTCTTTCAATGTTTAGTCTCAACTTTGAATATCTCATATTTCACGCCAATTTTTATAGGAGTTCTAAGGTTATGCATACCTTACCTTAGAAGAAATTATCAACTAAATGGCACCAAATATTTTAAGTTTTATATTTTATATTAATTTGTTTTGAGAAAGAAATAGTAATGAGAAAGTTTCAAAACAGGTTAGTAAGACAGAATAATTAATACATAGCGTATTGTCTTTGCAGTAACTATTCATTATACAAGGTGTAGACATGATATCTTGTCTAAACACTATTAGTTCAAAACTTTCTTCTCATTGAATTAAGAGAAAGTAGCTCTATTTCTGTGCTATTTGTATATAGGGAAATACATATATATTTTATTCACTACAAGATGAATTTCGTTTATAGCCCCTTTTTTGTTTACTTTTATCACATATGGATATTATATTGCTATTTATATATTGTAGGTGCATGAATTTAACAAAGTAATCCAATGTAGTCCAATAGCCCATAATAGTAGTGGGCTATCCACATGACTGGCAATGTCAGAAGCTGTTCACTTGAGTCTTTTACAGTGATTTCTTAGTAAATTTCCTACTCAGTCCTGAGGTGTGTTCTACTGAAATAGTTGATAAAGACTGAATACTTTAGTGTAAAATTTATAGCAGTCTGCAGTTATACAATGTTTCTAATTGTATAGTAGTAGAATCAAAAGCATCTGTAGCTCAAGAGGTATCTCTGTGCTTTCTGTGCCTAGTTTAATTTTGACATTTTATTAATCACAAAATTTTAAAATGAAGGTGGGACATTTACCAAGTATTTTAGTTAAAAATCTTATTATTTATTAGTCACCATTCTATCTAATATGAGCATTCTTACATACTGACTTATCACACTAAAGCTCTTATTAATAATTCAAACGATAACTTGTCCACAGTATTTCTGAATATTCTTATCTCTTAGAGATTAGATATATGCAGAAGAGGTTGAAAATGGTGCAAAGACGCATTCAGTGCAAAAACTTTAAAAACTGGGTGTTATAGGACAAAAGCCTGAGAGAACATTTTATTTTTTACTTAGGACTGTAGGCTATGCTAAACCTATGATTTTTTCAACATGTATATGTTTGTCCAATATATTTTTGTTTTTATATGACAATTCAACAAATTGTAGCATATATGTATGCTATCCTAAGGACATAATATATGGAATACATTATGGAAAAATTAAATCATATTAATTAAAACTACAATCATCTCAAATATGTATGTTTTGATAACAACATGAAATTTTGGTTAGAGATTTTCAAGTTCACAGTGTTTTGTTTCTTTCAATATTTAGTCATAATACATCACTTTTACACACTATGTCTCAAAGAAAAAAAGCTCTTCTTGTCTACCTGGAGGTCTGTGGGCTCTTAGTTTGTTGGATTTTGCTTAGTTTCTCAGGAAGCAGTGTACATTTTCTAGGCTGGTAAGGGAGAGAGAGGGAAAGTGTTTCTTCTCCTTCAGTCGCCAAGCATCTCGACCTGCAGAGCTGCCTCTAAACTCTAACAAGAACCATTCCATCCAGAACCCCACTTTTCACACTCAGCTTCACAGTCTTTGATGACTAGGTGGCTTATTGGAGTATCATTATTTTAGATTTTCATATACTTGAGAAAAAGCTGTTTGTATTTTAGCACCTTTTTTCATTTAGCATAACGTTCAACTACCCCATGAACACATAATGGTAGTATATCTTTTATAAAATTGAACAGTATTTGTGTGTACATGTGTGGCATATCTTCTGATGTTTGCTGTATGCATTCATCTGTTTATGGCTTGATCAATTTAGCTAATTTAAATAATGGTGCAACAAGCCAAAACAGACTTGTCTTTGACAAACTCATTTCAAGTCTTTTGTAGAGCTACTTAAAAGTGAGAACATTTATTCACACTGTAATTCTATATTTTTAAAAATCCAACTATATACATGCATATGTAAAATAAATAATAAAAACAATGGTATAAAATTACAAAACAAGAATGTAGTAACATTTTAGCATATTATGGAAACTAAAAAATCATTTAGAATAACTACAGTGTCATATATTTTAACCAATAGTTTACATACTTTACTTAGTTTTTAATTGACTTTATTGAAAGTTAGCATTTAGTTTCTTTTTGTGTAAATGGTATTTAATAAATTCTTATTTAATAAATTGGACTACAACTAGTTTATACACATAATATATTGACATGCTGAATCAATTAAACATTTGCATAAAGAATTTACTACATAATATGTTTTATATTGTTAATAGAATAAAAGAAGTATCTAAATATGAAACACATATACAGTTAGGAGAATACATTATATATGACTATTTTCAATAACTTGTAATATAAGTTTGTTT
>PVKA01032807.1:0-24963 GCA_004027165.1 Ctenomys sociabilis
ACCCCCATTCCCCCCCGCCTCACCCCCATTCTCCATTTGACAGCACAGTTCTCTCTTGTCCACCCTTTGAGGAACTCCACATTGTTCAAAAAAGGAAGAGAACAAGTTGAAGGAGCGTGACTTTGCTGGCACCCTGTGGAAGGCCCAGGCCCACTGCCTGGCCGCCGTCATTCCCTGGGAGCCTGGCGCCCATTGCTCTCTGGGGCACACTGGAGGACGCACCCTTTCTGCTCTGCAGAATGTGAGAAGTTGGGGTGAGCATGGCGTGGGGGTGGCTCTGACAAGATTCTTGCCACAGGACGACTGCCTAAGGCAGGATAGGAAGACCATGGAAGTGACCAGAGGGACTGGCTGGGAGGATGGGGACCCCAGGCCAGCGCTGTGCAGGGAGGGAGGGCTGGGGGTACAGCTTCCGCCTGTAGCCTGAGCAATGTGTCCCCAGGGGCCTGAGCCCTGTGCTGCTCAGGGTCTTAGGCAAAGACCACACAAGTGACTCCTGTCCTTTTAAGATATCAAAAACCTCCCTTGATTCCTACAGAAGATACTTAGCCAGCCAAGGGGAGTACTTCGGCAGATGGATGCTAAGCCAGCGGTAACCCAGCCCATCAGCTGGCTGGCTGAAGCTTCTGGAGAAGGCGGGTGGGGCTCACCTCACCTCCAAGCACACGTAAGCAGCGGGGCTCTGTATGTGCGAAACTCCTTGCTACAGGAACAGTACTCAGGAAACCCAGGCAAGGCTGGGGCTGACCCACACAATTGGCAAAATTCCCATAAATTTTTTCCTTCCCTTTAAGTTTTTTGACCAATTTTGCATGCATATGTTTAGTAATCTGAATAATTTTTATGGCAATATGCCATAGAAAAGCTATTGTTGAATTCCTGTCATCTTGTTTAGCGAAATTCTATATTGCTTTTAACTGGTCTTTTTTTTTTTTATTTTTTATTCTCTAAAAAAAGAATAGCATGTATTATATTCATTGGGAAAAATACAAAAATGAAAGATCTAATTTATTTTTGCATTTTCAGGCTAGTACTTAACTTTTCAGAGAAGTACACAATTTATGAATTGAACTCATTTCTATTATAATCAGAATTTCTATGACGTTTCATGAATTCACTTATCCTTTTCTCCTTGGGCGTCTTTCCACTAGACATATATGAGCTGCAGTCCAAAGGGCGCCCTTCCAAGATGTTTTCCTTTAACCTTTCATCATTTGCATAAGGAACAAAGCTTCATCTTTCATCCCAAAATACAATATGAGTCCCTCCAGATGTAATTAGCAAGAGAAAAGTCCCTTACTGTTGCGATTATTGATTTAATCAAATGTTCTGTGAATTCAATATTCTCCAAATATGATTTTGAGAATTTCTCTGATATTTACCATCCTTATAGAACGAAAGATAGCAGGAGAAGGCGTGCCGGGCCCTGTGGGCCTCAGCTCAGCCCCGACCCAGGGCCTGCACTAGGCTACCCTGGCTTTTGGCCTCCCAGGAGCAGGCAGAGCCGCGTGATCTCCAGAGTGAAGAGGCCTGCGTGACTGCCCTGGCCAGTTTCCCCAGCACAGGTCTGGTCCAGGATCAGCGAAGACACAGTCACCCTTAAGCATGCAATGTTGCAGCCAGGTGAAGCCAAGCCACACCACATGTCACAGTGCCTTCTGGAAACCTTGCAAGAGTCCAGCTTAAAGCAGCCTGTACGTCCACCAAGCAATGAATGCACAAAAAGCTCATTCATGCACAATGGAGTACTACTCAGCCGTAAAAGAGAACGAACTTGCATCACTGTAGGAAAATGGGTGCACCTGGAGACCCTAATGTTGAATGAAATAAGCAGGACACACAGCACAGTTACTACATAAATAAGGAGCAAACTGCAAGACAGACACTACAAAACAGCAAGACAGATCTTTTACAAAAGGGACGGGAGCCACGAGCTGGCACGAAGGGGACATACAAAAAATAGGGATGTGATCCACACAGGTGCCATTTCCCCGTGACGGATGCAACGGGATGAACCACACATGTTATGAGACAGACGGAAGTGCGGGGAGCCCAGCTTCTCCTGAGCTCCATGGAACATCTTTCTGCATGTCGCAACGCCTGACACCTTGCAAAGCAGAAGGAGACCGGGGCCCTCTTGCTGGGACGCCCTCGGAGGGCCACCTCCCGTCACCTGCTCATGCTGCCGCTCTGCACACGTGCAGCGCAGCCACCGCTGCACCAGACAGAGAGCGAGCCCGCTGCTGCACACCCGGAAGGGCCCCAGCCCCTCCACTCAGGTACTGCCCACAGCGCCTTGTCTGTGGCAGCCTTTGTCCCCTGTTGGGTGGCCTCTTCTTGCTTTACTTTGTCCCTGCTGAGGGTGCCTTTCCACGTCCTGAGGCATGGCTGACCCAGACACAGAGTTACCTTTAATTGTGGAGTCCGACACCTGTGCAGCCACAGATGGCTGGAGAGCCTCCTCCAGGGTAAAAACTCATGGCTCAAGCCCATTTCAGGGATACAGAAAATCCTGCCCGTGGAAGGAATGCCAGGCCATCATGCTGTGGGAAGTGACAGTGACCCACCCCACAGGGGCCTGAGGCCACATTCGCTTGCAGTTGAGACCTCTCTGTGGCGCTGCTGTCCAGTCCTTCCTCCACAGCCATCCCTCCCACCCCTGCATGTGCATCTGCAGGCTTCTTTCCCTCGTGTCTATGGCAACCATGAACAGCCTTTCCCATGATGTAGCAGTGACCTTGGGTCCTTCTGAGGGACAGGCTCCACTTGCTGCAGGAGAAGATGCAGGGATCCCAAGAAAGCCTCTGCCAGGGTGAGGGTCCAGCAAAAGCAGCTTCTGAGAGGGAGCTCACCTGTGACCCTGGCAGCAATGGATCACAATCAGCCCTTAGGTAGCACATAAAGCCACAGGAGGGACCCTTCCTTCCAGGCCAGCTGGAGCTTGTGGCACTGCCTGGTCCCTACCTCCCCTGCCCACAAGCATAGCCAGAGGGTAGACATGACGGTGAGTGACAGCCCTCAGGAACAGCTGCCTGGTGGGCGACCTGCACACAGCATGTACCCAGGCAGGGGGCCAGTGTGCTCCTCTGGTGCCACTGCAACCCTTCCAGCGACTCTGTGTCCTCGCCAAAAACAGACTGTAACTGATTTTTCTCTATATGAAATAAAACAGGATGTCTACCCTGGCAGGAGAAAAGCCTGCTTTATTCTGACAACCCATTACTGTTGGCAAATGTTTTCTTAAAATGTCCACAGCAATCACTGGAATGAGCTTGTTTTTGATTTTGAGATGTTAACCTAATTGCTTTAAAACAACATAATGCAGTACCAAGAGCCTCAATCATATCAGTCGCAGTGACTATGACCATACGGTCAGCGTGATGCGAATGCTCAGCGATTCAGGGAACATTTTTGAAACTAGTAAATCTCCAAAGGAAATTAAGATGAGTGGGTAGATACAATGGAGTAAAGGTAATTAGCTTAAATTTGACTCTGTGGCCTGGGTCTTAACAACCCCAGGAGGAGCTGGGAGAGGGACTAGGAGAGAAGGAATGCAGAAAAATCCATGCAGGAGCTTGGGGTTTAGAGGTGCGAGAGTTGAGAAGACCCTGCCAGGAACATTTATTCAAGTCATAAAGAGCCCCCAGGTCCTAGCACCTCAGAAAGAGCAAGGAGCTGCTGGGCTCCCACACTGCTTCTCAGCCCACAGGGAGTCTTTGCTCCTGCCATCTCCTTAGCCAAGTTCAAAGGTCACCCTTGCACATTTCAAGCACATTGTTAGGTACAGATTCTAGAGAGCGGGGACAGAGCTCAATGCAAACTGCCGAAATCTACACTCCTGACCATATTGGAAACAGAGCCCTGAGGAGTTCAGGTGCCTGCCACCAGCAGGACAGCCAGCTTCGTGACACTCCCATCATGTCGGGGAGGAGTGAGGCTTTCTCACAGGTCCTGGTGCCTGGGAAGCCTCTGCAGTGACCAGACTGACAGGCTGACTCATGGCCGACCCAGTTTATAGCTGTCATGCTGCCGGCCTCCATTCCCCAGTCAGATGATCAAGTACTGTCCCCCTCCTTACAGGTGGCCAAAGGATTAATGAAGAAAGCACAAGAGAAATAAACATATACTCGCAGAAGCATTAAAATACAAATTCTATATACCAACACTCGGTTTCTCTTCACATGAATTCGCCTGAGCTCCTCTTCACAGCTCTGTCCAATCCGCTAGGACACCACGGTCTGTTCACATTCATGGCTCTGCACTGAGAGGAGCTACAGTTAAGTTAGCTCTCCCAAAACTGTAATGGATCTCAAGGAAGCTAACAATTGCACCTTCAAGTTCAATGGTGCTTGCCAAGAGTGTATCATTTTGAAAGAGTTTCCTAAAATAACACATGTTTATATGCCACCCTCATAAATAGCCAGAGGCTCCACAGGGAAAGCACAAGGGAATAAGCAAATTACTCAGAGCTGAATTAAGTAGAAATCCCACATGCAGACACTCAAGGCGCACATCTGCAAGGAGACATCCGGAGGAGAGAAGCCGAGCGCCGTGCGCATCATGGTTGGTGCAGCGCTGACCTGCTCCCCCTCCCCCAACAGCTGGAGCCCGGGTGCCTCGTGAGTTGTGGCCGACAGCCCAACCAGAGCACACGCTTCCCAGGGGTGGCCGTGTGTTAGGGATCAAAATAAGTCTTGACAATTTTCAAAATGATTGAACTCAAATAACCCAGAGTATCTATTCTAATCACAATGGAATGGATGTAGAAATCAATAGCAGGTGGAAAACTGAAAGACAGGGACAAACATGTGGAAATGAAATGGCACCCTGATAAGTGGCTGAAGGGTTAGTGCGGAAAGTACAAGGGAAATAAGAATGTACTCGGAGAAGAATGAAAACAAAAATCCCACATGCCAACTCTCAAAAGAGGTATTGAATGAGACCTGGGAGGTACACCGAAGCCATAAACTTACATTAAGAAAGCCAAAAACACTGGGAATTGATAACCTACCATTTCACCTTGATAGGCCGGGGGGAGCAAAGCAAACGGAGCCCAGGGGAAGCAGAGGGGAAGAAACAATAAAGAACCTGAGAATGAGGCAGAACGGAGAATAGAAAGAGAGTGGGGAAGGTTGTCTAAGTCAGAAGCTGGCTGCTTGACAATCAACAAAGTCGATTGTCTAGACTGGCCCCCGTGATCTGCTCTGACTGTATTCTGAACAGTAGACTCGCTTCCTTCAACTCCTCATCTAGCCAGCGCTCCCCTGAATCCTGTTTGTAATCAACTGTGCTTTTATAGACAGCTATTTTACAGGAAGCTGTTACTGTCCTTATCAATCTTTTATCAATGAGGATTTTCCTGCATTATAATCAGGGCCCTACTCTGTAGTTCAAAGGCATCATCTTTTAAGAAAGCACCTTTGAGAGTGGCGAGGTCTTGCAGAGGAGGGGGATGAAGATGGAAGTCTGGATGTCGTAGCCTGCGCAGACAGAGAGAGAGACCAGAGCTACACTGGGCGTGGAGCCAGCCCCTGCCCCCTCCTGGACAGGCAGCTGCAGCGAGTACACAGGTCTGAGGGAAGGCCAAGCCTTGTGGAGCAGTGAGGCACTCTGAGAGTGGGGCTTCCATGTCTGAGAAGGGCTAGAGAGGCCCAGGTCTCCCCAGGAGGCCCAGTGCTGGGTGCGGGGACTTACTGTGGAGAACACTGGTGGCCCTGGGTGACTGGGCTGGCAGGACTGGTGGTCAGGATGTGGGACCCTGGAGCAGCCCCTGCTCCTCGTAAGTCACTCAGGCTTCTGCCCTGGCCAGCTCAGCCCAGAGTGAGACAGGCAACAGGGCCTGAGAAATGGCCTAGCACAGGCTGGCGACAGAGCAATGCATCACAGCTGAGCAACCCAATGCTTCCACGTTTCCATTGCGCCTGCTAAAGACCTCGCTGACACGGCCCACCTTGCAGCATGGCTGTGTCGGATGGCGTGATGTAAAGCTGTGGACTGTCAGCTGTATTGCTCCTTTTTATCATTAGCTTGCTATTGTTCCAGCTGATCCATTTTTATCTTAGAGAAGCTAAATCAGAAACCAGAAAGAAGCAGCAGCGGGACAGGTTGTGATGGATGTGGTGGAGGGCAGGGGAGCTGAGCAGAGAGCCACTCGGTCGGTGCGTGGGCACTGGGGGCTGGGCAGGGCCTCGGGGAGCACAAAGGCAGCAGACTCTAGAAAGCTTCTCCACAACACCGCTGCTGTTCCCCAGCAGCGCTGATGCCTTTGGTGTGGACAGCAGCCGTGGGGACCACATCCTGTATTGCTGGTGGCTACTAGCCCTGATTATCTCTGGATACAGGTGTCTAGCTTCAGGAAGGGTACAGATTGCAACCTTTCCTGTAGATGACATGGTGTGGTCATGAGGCCACTCAGCTGTCTAAGTAATGGGACCTCTCTGGGGCTGTCACTCTTCACTGTCAGTTTGTCTGGCTTGAGAGAAACTAATCAGGGAGAGCAGCCGCTGTGGGTGTGTTGGTGACCCCTAGTGTGGCCCACAGGAACTCTGGTCCCTGGCCCCTTCCTGCCCGGCTCTTCCCCCCGATATCTGCTTCCTGGATACCAAGTTGACCCATTTCCTCCACTGCACTCTTCTACCACGATGTGCTCCACCTGGACTGAACCTCTGTGAGCATAAGAAACTTCTCCTTTAAATGGCAGGGTCAGGCATCTGGTGCCAGCAATGGAAACCTCATGGATGCACCCTGCAACAAGTCATGTTTCCATCGGCCTGCTGTCCCTCTGAGACCCCTGGCTTCATGCAGGCATTTGTGTTGGGACTATACAAATGCCACTGATTGCTCGGGACCAGTGACGCCCAGGTCACACGGTATCTTGAGACCCGCCATCTCAGTCTAAAGGGGCTACGTCCTCACCTTTCTGCCTACGCAGACATCAACAGGCAGAGCATCAGTGGGTGCTCTACAAAGTGATTTGGGTCTCCTGTTCCCCTCTTTGCCAGTCTCTATGCAGAGAGGGGCCTGTGCAATGCTCAGCACCAGACTCTGGCCTCGTTGGCCTGCACAGGTCCTGCGGCTTCTGCCTCTCTTGCTCTTGCTTCTGGTGTCCTCATCCCTTGGCTTCTGTCCAGTGCCCCAGTGGTGGTTAGATAGGGGCAGCCCCTCGCCAGTGTCATCAGCTTTGGCCTGTGCCACCTCAGCCAGACTGTGACCTTCTGAAGGAGCAGGGTCACAGCGGACTAGCCCCTCAAGCCAACTGCAGGAGCGATGGCGTGCCTCCAGCTCAGCTACTCTGAACTTACTAGGCAGGATCTCTGATAAGAATCTCTCCCAAGCACTTCACAAGCATTTTTCCTAAAATCAGCATGTTTCCTGATAGTAAGCTGGCAAGGTCCACGTCAGATTGGACACTGGAATAAAGGGAAACATTTACAAGAGAAGACAGAGGAGGCAGGGATGAATCTATGTCTCATTTTCAGGATTAAATCTTGTCAGAGAAATTAGTAAGAAGGTCATTTGTCCTGTCCTGCTCTGTGACATGGATCTTTCTGATCCCTGAAGGACAGACAGAGGCACATACCAGATTGGAAAAGAAAAAGACTAGAACTTCAGTCTTTGGTCCTTATAAAAGGACCCTCATTAAGAACATGTAGCAGGGCTGGGAAGATAGCTTAGCAGTGTAAGTGCCTAGTAAGCATAAAGTCCTCAGTTTGATCCCCAGTACAAAAAAGGAAAAAGAAGGTGGAGGAAGAGAAGGAAGAAGATGAGAAGGGGAAGAAGAAGAAGTAAAAGAGGAGGAGGAAGACAAGGAGGAGGAGGAGAAAGAGGAAGAGGAAGAGGAGGAGGAAGAGGAAAAGAAAGAAAGCAAATGGAAGACATCATTTCTAAAGACCTTGAAGGCAAAGATGGAGTGACCTCCTCAAGGGATTATTCTGAGTCCCTAATTAGTGACTAAGGTGCAAAATTGTAAAATGCACAAATGTGTTCACTTGTATACAATGACAGAGTGCCTTAATAAGTCTAGTAAATGACACGCCTGGAAAATGAATGAGTTAGTGCTAGTTTCTGAGACTAGCACCAGGGATTGAACTCAGGACCCCACACTTGCCAGGCAAGCCCTTATTCTATTGAACTATCTCCCTGCCCCCCACCTCTTTTCTTGTATTTTAGGGAAGGGTTTACAGGGTGTTCAGTGTCTCACTACTAGATCAGACTGACAGTGATCCACCTGTTTACAGCATCCCAGGAGCTGGGATTATGGGTGTGTGCCAGCCCGCCCAGTCTCGATTGTGTCTCACACGCCCTACCCACATGGCAAGCCCAGAGATCAAAGCCCAGGGCCTGTGCCTGCCTGCAGGTGCTTTAATCTGCTGAACTATTTGGCCAGCCCTTTAGTTTCTGAGGCTTGTAAGCAAAGAAATACTTTGAACTGTTTTTTGGGTTGGGAACATATTCCTCACCCTGCAGTTGTAGTGACATTTGTGGATGCTGGGGTCCTTGGGTCCCTGACAGTTCAGAGACCACCTTTCTAAACATGCTTTTTTACTGAGAAAGGAGATGAAGAATTAAAGCAAGAAGTAAATTTGCTCTGGTTTGAATCTGAGCTTAGAGTCTGGCTAATTTTCTTTTTAAAATCATATTATTGCCAGGCATGGTGGTGCATGCCTATAATCCCAGCACTTGAGAGGCTGGTGAGGCAGGAGGATTGTTGCAAGTTTCAGACCAGGCTGGGCTACAAAGTGAGACCTGCATAGTGAGACCCTGTCTCAAAAAGACAAGAAAAAAAAAATTATCTTGTTTTTCTTAGAATTGTTTTAAAAAAAAGAATTATTTTATAGTCTCAGAAAAGAGACAGATAATAAATAATTGAAGCACCTGGTTAAACAAAAGTTTGGCTGGATTAATATTGAACAAGTCAAGAGAGATGGATCTGAAATGATACACAGAGAAACTGGGGCTCTACAAGGCAGGTTGGTCCAATATTTGCAGGGAGGCTGAGATGAGTATCTTTGGCCCCTGAACACACACATGCAGTCAGTCTTCAGACAATCGATGCAGAACAAACACCTCAAACTCTTTTTTCAAGAGAGACTCCTGGTAAGCTGGCTGTTTGCCTGTTGCATGACTTTCTCGAAGAACTGGAAACCCATGAGGTGCTACAGATCAAATTCAGTGATGGGAATTTGTGGAGTCATGAAGGTCACAGCGTAATGCGCGTTCTAATCCTTCTGTGAGGACTATATTCAAAAGTGGACCCTGATTTTTAAGGACAGTCCAGATAAGGATTTGGAGGCTAAAATATTATTCTTTTGCACACCAAACTAAGTGAGACATCAGGGTTTTATTCACAAGAGCACACAGTCATTTACCCAACCATTCTGTATTAAATTCTTCTTTGCAAAAGAAGAGTTAGGGCTGGCAAATAGCTCAGTGGGTTAAAGCACCTGTGAACAGGTGGGGCTTTGATCTTTGGACCTATTGTACCAGCCCCACCCTCGGAGTGTGCTGAGACAGCAATTGATACTGAGCATGATGGCACTGCCTGTAATCCCAGTTCTTGGGAGGCTGTAAAGATGCAGATCACTACCAGTCTGACCTAGTAGTGAGCCCCTAACACCCTGTAGACCCTTCCCTAGAATACAAAAAAGAGAAGAAAATTTAAATAGAGCAGAGTTTTAAAATGCTTTGCTCTATTAGAGTACTTAGAGAAACCAACTAAAGTAAGATCATACAAACTACAAGGGAATACAGTGGAAATGGGCTTGTTGAGTACAGAAGAACTTACGAGTATTGAATATTTTGTAAAAGTTTGAAAATGTGTCATAGAAACACATGCTTGATTTTACATAGGACTTTATAACTAGGCTGCTCAAAGCTAGAGTGAGATACTTTGCTTAGAATGTGGACCCTTAAATGGCTTTACTGTTGTCTTGGTTACTTTTCTGTCCTTGCTGGGACAAAATACATGACACCAAAAATTAAGGAAGGAAAGGTTTATTTAGCTCACAGTTTGTGGAGGTTTCGGTCCATACTCAGCTGGCTCCAAGGCGGGGTGGCTCATGGCAGAGGGCAGCCACTGATGGCTGCAGAAAATAGCAAAAAGCAGAGGGAGGACCAGGGGCTGCGGTGGCTAGCAAGCACCCCCGCTGTCCTCGTGTTGTCTGCAGCTCACCCACCCCAGGGCAGTGACGCACTCACATTCATGGTTCCCCCTTGGATCATGAATCAGTCACAGACTCTAGAAGTCACCGCAGTACTGCATGTGGCTTTGTAGGGTCACAAACCCTAACAGCTGTGTACACTGATCATTATGGTGATAACCTTAGCACAAGGCATGCTGGAAAGGCAACCAGTCGAAAATGCAGATGTCCTGATTACAAAACTGAATCTTTTAAAAAATTAATTAATTAATTGTCTTATGTATTTGGTACAGGGTCTCACAACACAGTTCAGACTTGTAGTGATCCTCCTGTTTTCAGCCTTCCTGCACTGGGATTACAGGCACGAGCCACTACTGTCATTCTCGTGGCCAGCTCAGTGTACCCAGGAACAGGGTCAGTGTAGCGTGTGCTGCCGGAGATTGAATCCTGGTTCTGGTGCTTGCCTAAGCAGGTGCTCAGTCTGCTTAACTATCTTGCTAGCCAGCAAAAGTGAATCTTGATACAAACTTAATAGAGGTAAAAGCTATACAGGAAGAGATTTCAAAATTTAATCTAGATACAAAGATAATGGAGATTAGTAAAAAGAGAAAACCTTTTCATGGAGAGTAAGGAATTCACAGGAACTTGTACAGTTCACATTGCCCCCAATAATACTAATGAAAATGTTGAGACATAGTCAAAATCAACAAATCAAACAAAACCAAGTGTTCTTTTCAAAACAGCACTGAGAAGACTGGAGATGTCCAGGCAGAACAATAAGCCTGGACTCTGATGGCACACCAAACATAGGAAACAACTCACAATGGATCGGGGGCGTAGGCATTACGTTCACAAGTGTAGAGCTCCCACAAGAAAGTGCAGGAGAAATGCATGTGACATTGGTTTGCGCAGTGATTTCTCAGATTTCACATCCAACACACCAGCAGCAAAAGGCCCAAATATACAAGTGGGATTATATCCAACTGAGAAAGTCCAGCACAGGGCAGGAAAAGGCAGCAAGGTGAAAAAAACCACCTGCTGGGTGAGACATTTTCAAGCCACATGTCTGAACAAAGGGTGCGTTTTGAAAGACATAAGGAGCTCACACAATTTAATATCAAAAGAATAAATAACCTAATTCAAAATTAGGCACAAGTGCACTAGGGAGGCTGAAAACATGGGGATCACTATGTCTGAGCTGCATAATTAGTCCCTGTGCAAAAACAAATAAATACATAAATAGAAAAAGGAACAAATTTGGCAAAAGAATCAAATATGAATTTCTCCAAATGAGATGTACAAATGCTGAATGGGTATACAGAATTTTCAATTAAAGCCACAATGAGATATCACCTTAGGCCAGTCAGGAGGATATTATATTAGAATGATTTTGATATAATAAAATGATATTTCATTACATGTATTTTTAAAGCCTGGCCTGGTGGCCCATACCTGTAATACTAGCACTTCGGGAGGCTGAGGAAAGAGCATTGTAAGTCTGAGGCCAAACTGAGTAACTTAGTGAGACCCTCTCTCAAAATAAAATTTAACTCAAAAGGAAATTCGTGGATTGAAATTCAAAGGATGGAAAGCAATACTCCTTGTAAGAAGAACCCAGAGAAAAACAGGAGTTTCAATTCTACTTAAAGACAATACGAACTTCAAACTAGGATTAATCAAAAGAGACAAGGAAGGTCCAGGCATACTTCCTAGAGGAAAATTGTAAGAGGAAGAAGTAATGATCATAAATATGTATGTACCAAATACAGGAGCACACAACTATGTAAAACAAATACTAATAGACAGGAAAAATAAAATAAGCAATAACACAGTTATAAAGGGGAACTCCATTGTCACAAAGAGATAAACCAACTAGACAAAAATCAGCAAGGAAATAGCAGAACTGAACCAAAGTTTTGGACAAATTGACCTAGGACACCTTTACAGGATGTTCCACCCAGCGTCAGAACACACAGTCTTCTCAGCTGGACACAGGACGGTCTCTAAAACACGCCATATGCTAGTCCACAGAATGTGCTTAAGTAAATGCAGAGAAGCTGAAATAATCCCATGCATATTATCTGACCACAGTGCAATAAAATGGGAAATTACTGACAATAGAAATTGCAAAGGCTCCATAAACACATGGAAATAAGAACATAAGCCAGAACAACCGGCAGGTAACAGATGAAATTAAAGAAGAAATTAAACAATATTTATAGTAAAAGGAAAATGAAGATACAACCTACTAGAACTCTTGGGATGCAATGAAAGCAGGACTCATAATGAAATTTACAGCAGTGAATTCTCACATCAGGAAAACAAATACACACCCTAATGCTTCACCTCAAACTTCTAGAAAAATAAGAGCAGGTGAGGTCCAAGTCCCAAAGAAGGAGTCTACTAAAGCTTGGGGCAAAATTAAGGCAATTGAGACTAAGAAAACAATACAAAGAATTAACGAATCAAAGAGTTGGCTCTTAGAAAGAATAAATAAAATTGATAAACCGCTAGCCAACCTTATTGAAAAAAAGGAAAGAAAAGAAATGCAAATTTATACAATGAAGAATGAAAATGGTGAAATCATTGTAGATACTGTGGAAATTCAGAATATCAGCACCACCTATAAAATCTTTACTTGCTTAATATAGAAAACACAAATGAAATGCACTAATTCCTAGAAACATATGAATCAAAAGCTGAATCAAGAACAAAAATTATGAATAAGCCAATATCCATCAAATAAATTAAAACCATTCTCAAAAACTTACTGACAAAGAAAAGCCCAGGTCCTGATAGATTCTTTCTCCAATAAATTTATAGAAAATTTAATGCCAATACTCCACAAGCTCCTCAATGACATTGAAAGGAAAGTAATTAATCTAACTCATTCCCAGAAACAAGTATTACCTTGATAGTAAAACTGGACAAAGAACCAACCGAAAGAGAGAACTAAAGGCCAGTCTCTCTGATGGACATACATATAAAAGTCCTCAATAAAATACTAGCAAACAGAATGCAGCAAATCATCAAGAAGATTATGCATCGTTTCCAAGTGGGATTCATCCAAGAACTGGAGGGATGGTTTAAGATACACAAAATCATAAATATAACACACTACATCAACAAAGCCAAAGACAAAAATATATGATCATCTTAATAGATGCAGAAAAAGCTTTTTGTAAAGTCCAACACTCATTTATTATAAAAACCATACAGAGACTTTGAATAGGTGGTCTTTACCTCAGGTGATATAAGCCATCTACGGCAAACCAATAGCCAGCATCATAATAAATGGACAAAAACTGAAAGCTTTCACTGTAAATCAGGAATAAGAAAATGATTTCCACTATTATCATTCCTATTCAATATAATCATGGAAACATCAGCCAGAGAAATTAGACATGGGAGGGAAGTAAAAGGAATAAGGATAAGAAAGGAGAAAGTAGAACTGTCAGTATTTGGAGATGACAGATGTTCTCCTTAGAAAACCCCGAAAACTCTTCCAAAGGAATGATAGATTTAATAACCAAGCTCAGTAGTGTAGCAGGATACAAAGTCAATACTCAGAAATCAGTAGTATTCCTGTAGACAACAAACTCACTGAGAGAAAAGTTAGGGAAACCACACCCTTCACAATAACAGAGAGAGAGAGAGACAGAGACAGAGACAGAGACAGAGACAGAGACAGAGACAGACAGAGACAGAAAGACTTTGGAATCAGTCTAACAAGGGAAGTAAAAGACCTGTACATTGGAAATGACAGTACTCAGAAAAAAGCGATAAAAGAGGATTGTAGAAAATGGAAAGATATTCCTTGCTCCTGTATAGGAGGAGCCAACGCTGTGAAAATGAGCATACGAGCATAATTGTTATACAGATTCAATGCAGCTCCAGTCAAAACAGCACTAGTGCACCTCACATATATATTGAAAACATTCGTAAAATCCATCTGGAACCAAAAGAGACCTAGAATAGCAAAAGCAATCCTGGGCAACAAAGGCAAAGAAGAAAGCATCATAATCCCTCACTTGAAATTATACTGCCAAGCATTCGATCCCCCAGCCTGCCCTGCTGGCCCCGTCCCTGGGACGCTCTGAGACATTGAGACTGGGCATGGTGGTGCGCACCTGTAACCCCAGCTCTTGGGAGGCTGTAAACAGGTGGTGCGTCACTGTAAGTCTGATCTAGTAGTGAGACACTGAACACCCTGTAGACCCTTCCGTAAAATACAAAAGAAAAAAGAAAGAAATTATACTACTATTTTACTGTGACAAAAACAGCACAGTTTTAGCAAAAAAAAGCCAGACCTGAATATGAATGGATCCAATTATGAGATGTGGACACAACTACGAACACACTCACCCCCCTTATCCTTAGCAAAAGGGCCAAACACACTTACTGGAAGAAAGATAGCTGCTTTAACTAATGGTGCTAGAAAAACTGGCTTTTCACATGCCCTGGACTAAAGCAAGACCCACGTCTATCAGCACACAGTAAGCTAAAGTCCAAATTGAACAGAGAGCTAAACATTAAAACAGAAGCATTAAGTCTACTGAAAAGTGAAGTAGAAATCTTTAAAACATAGATATAGGCAGAGAATTTATGAATAAAAACCAAAATGCATGGAAAATACTTGAAAGAATCAACAACTGGGATCTCATCTCATCCAAAAGTTTTTGGGCATCAAAAAAAAAAGAGAAAAAAATCACCAGGAGAGTGAAAAGTAAACCACTGAATTGGGGAAAAAAAAATTAGCAATTGTCCCTCAGACAGGACTTCCATGTAGGACAAATAAAAAGTGTATAAAATCAGACTCTTAAAACTGAAAGACCTATTAAAATGCACATCTGAGATCAATGTACAGTTCTCAGATGAAGAAACACAAATGGCAAATAACCATATGAAAAATGTTCAGCATCATTTGTCATCCAATAAATGCAAATTAAAACAATACTGAGCCCCTGCTGGCCCTGCCCATGGGGCACACTGTGACAGGATTGAGCCCGGTGTGGTGGCGCAAGCCTGTAATCCCAGCACTTGGGAGGTGAAAAACAGGAGAATCCCACAAGTCTGATCTACACAGTGAGGCACAGTAGACCCTGCAGAGCCTGTACTGAATTCATACAAACAAAAACCCAAGTTTCCATCACACCCCGGAAAGAATGGCCATCATCAAAAAGCAACCAATAGGGCTGGGGAGATGGCTCAATGGAATAAGCATTTCCCTGGCAAGCACAAGGGCCTGAGTTCAATCCCTGGCTGTGCAAAAAAAAAAAAAAAAGGCCACCAATAACGAATGCTGGCAAGGTTGTGGGGAAAAGGAGGCCTATCCCGCTGTCAGTGGGTGTGTAGACTGGTACAACTGCTGGGAAGATCAGGGTGGAAATCCCTTAAAAAACTAGGATTAAAGGTCTCATTTGACCCAGTTATTCTCCTTCTGGTTATTGACCAGCAGAATTAAAAACATCATACCACAGTGACATAGGTGCACACTGTTTATTGCAGCACAATGTATGATAGATAAATCTTGGAAACAACACAAACGTGCATCAAGTGTGGAATAGATTAAAAAAAAGATGTTGTATTTTTATGTAATGGAATATTACTCGGCTATAAAGAACGACAAACTGAAGGCTTTTACAGGCAAATGGACACAACCAGAGACCATACTCATAAGTGAAATGTCAGACTCACGCATGTAAACATAATGTTGTCTCTCTAACATAGGGAGCTGAGAGAGTAGACGGGATCCAAAAGGTGCAGTAGCCACTGCGAAAGGGAGATAAACTGCTCAAAAAGGAAAGAACCACTGGACTGGGGAAAAGGATAAGAGAAGTTAATTGTACTACTGCTTTCTATTAGTTCATTGAAAGGAACATGTTTATATTGTTTGATCAATCTTACATGCCTGGATTTGATACTCTGAGCAACTACTCTGAAGATAATAATATGCAATATAATAAGTAGTGTTAATTTCCTATCATCTTGTTTCGAAATTCTGTATCTTTTTTAATTCTCTTTAAAATAAAATACAAAAAAAAAAAAAAATAGAAATATCATATAAGCCCGGAGTGCCCCAACTGGGCATGTATTCACATGATTTAAATCAAGAAAGAGCTCAAAGAAATACTGGTCTCCTCACATTCGTGGCACCATTTTTCACAGCAGCCGAGGTGCAGAAGCATCTCCGTGTCCTTCCACAGACACATGGATAAAGAAATGCAGGGACAAGCACCAGAAGACAGCACGCACCCTCGGGGCGAAGGCAGTGCGGGCCCATGGCCAGCCCCGAGAGCATCACGTTAAGTGGGCCAGCCATGGAAAGGCAGGAATGCCGTGCCCTGCTAGGGCGCCTCTGACACTGTCAGACTCAAACAATCAGAGTGGAAGGGCGAGTACCGGGCAAAGGAGGCTTGCTGTTAAGGATGTAGAACCTCAGTTAGGCAGAATGAGCATCGAAGTCTGCTGTACATCAGGGTGCTAATGGAGAACAGGAAGATAGTGCGCTTTTGAAGAGCTGTTGAGGGGTGAATTTTATGTTAAGTGCTCTTATCAAGAAAAGGAAGGGAGGAAGGGAGGGAGGGAGGAAGGAAGGAAATAGGAAAAGAAAAGAAAAAAGAAAGAGAGGAAGGGAGGAAGGGAGGGAGAAAGAAAGGAGCTTTTTCCTCATACTTGTGGAGACTCCTTTTATCCATGTAGATTTCTTACTAAAGTCTTCATTCCTCAGCTGCTGATAATGCACTAGGGGACCTAAACTCACCCCGTCCTTTGTGTGATGTGTCTGACACAAAGCCACAGGGTGTCTGCTGGGCACCACGGTGTAAATGCTGGTGACCGCAGTAGTTCCTCTCGACTCAGGACATCATATCCCCTGTGCACATCCTTAGGGTCCTGCTTTCTTCATACTTAAAGTGCTGGTTATTTCAGCACTTTATTTCCCTCTGTCCTGCTCCCTCCTCTGTGTGATCTGGGACAACTGATACTCAGCGGGAATCTTGTGGAGTGAACTAAGCCAGTCTTGCAATCAAAGAAAAAGGACACACTGGTTCTATCCCAACCTACTGCCCACTTTGGTTTTGACATTTCCAATAAAATTTTTAAAACTAGGAATATGTGTGTATCACCATTTTTCTCTCAAGAAAAAGGATCTGGCCTACTGTCTAAAAGTACTCGAGTGATATGGAAGAGTGAGCCTGGATTACTGACCCTTCCTGCATAACAACACAACTGTAATCTGCTGCTCAGCCATCTGGTCTACCAGACGCTGCGTGCAGACTTTCTTTGGTTATATTTAGATGGGATTTTATGTTCTAGTCAGAGACAGGGAGAAAACAGATCAGCAGAGATGTCTAATTTCAGGAACTAAGCCAGTCTTGCAATCAAAGAAAAATACCTGCCTTTTTTTATTTTTATTGTTCCCTCTGGAACTTCTGAGACAAAAAATACCACAAAAACAAAACAAAGCAAAACTAAAATACAATAAATACTTTCCATTAGTCCCAAGCACAGATCATGATCCACCCTGATGAGCACCTCAACAACATCCACACGTGTGATGGCCAGACAATGTTTATTGAGTGCTGATGATTGCCAGGCACCTTGAGCTACTTGACATGACTTTTCTCATGTGATTGTCGCAATATCCTTGCATGACAGCGACGGTGATTTTCCCTGCATTGCACACAGGCAGACTCAGACACAGCAAGGTTAAGATCGGACCAGGGAGTTGTTGCACCCACGTAACCAGACTCAGCAGGTGCTACGGGGCCACCTTCTGCTCGCTGCCCACCCTCCTGGGGAGCTGGATGGCAGACGCTGCCCCAGGATAGTACGCTCACCAGTGCGAATGGTGAGTAGGCAGTACTCACAGCTGGCAAGACACGTCTGTCTCTGGAGGCAAGACAACGGGGGTGGGGTGGTGACTTGTCCAGAGCCTGCATTCTGAACCCAAAGGCACCGATTGTGTATGGGAACTTGGGAGTCCCATTTCTGCCTCCTGTTCCCCTGTACTTCAGGCCTTGCTCTTTACCTGAGATTTCCCAGTCAATTAAAAAGTGACAAAGAATACTTGCACGAAGGATCAAAAGCTGTGCTTTGCACCTAGTAGTGCCCTCACCTGCCCTCCAACGGTGCTGTGTGTGCTCAGTCTCCCCTGCCGTCTCTTAGCATTGGGCCCCCAGATGTTTGAGGCTACTGGTCAGGGGACCTCCCCTCCCTGGCAGAGACACCCAGCTCTGAAGGCCCTGCTCTGAGTTCTGCCATCAAAGTTTGCCTGGCTAGGGTCTAGATTCACCCCCTTGCAGCCAGTGAGCCTGGCCCCAAGCATTTGGCTCCTGCAAATTGTCAGAGACAGCTGCTTGGCTGTTTGTCCCTGACATTTGTCTATAACCAAGTATCTTATAAGGAGGAATCAAGGGCTCTTGAATGATGGTTGGGAACTTTGTGAGCCGGTGACCAACAGGCTGGGCTTGCAGGGCTGGAGGCCAGCCCACCTCCTGCTCAACCCCTTGCTGCAGGAGACTCCTAGTGGGAAGCTCCTGGGCACTTCCTCTTCCTCCAGCGCCCTGAGTCCTCCTCTCCCAAGCCACTCAACCTATTCAAAGTAGAAGGCAGAGCCAGGCTGAGGTCCCGGGTGACCTTCACATAGAGTGGACGTATTTATTTTCCGAGCTGTTCATTTTCCAGACCCTATGAATTATTTATTTGCTATTAAATACCCAGAATGAGATTTCAAAAGCAATGAAAACTTCAAATAAAACCAAATTACTGCGGCGAGGTCCAGGTGGCTCTGATTCTCAGCGCCCTCCTGCAGAGGTCGTGCTGCACCCACTGGGTCTGTGATGTCACTGCACGCAGAGAATCCCTGATCCATGTCCACAGCACCCAGCAAGGCTTTTCAGCCAGAGCTGGGGGCGCCCCACCATTTCAGGTGAAAGCTCAAGACATCACCCAGACACAGGGCCGCCCTGTGGAGAGCTGTTTTCACAATGCTTAACTAACAAAGAGGAATTCTCAATATTTATAAAAACATTGTGATGCATACATATATGCATAAACATACAGTATGATAGAAAATATCTATATTATTCTAAAAAAAATTGTTGCAGTAAGAGACACATGGATCCCCTTCAAAAATGCTCTGCCTGGCCTCCAACACACATGCCCCAGGGCTCTCGCCGCCTCCGGAGGTGGTCCTGGAGGTGCTCTTCCCTGAGTGTCTTTAGCTGTGCTCTCTTGGTCGCCTGAATGTCTTGAACTGATGAAAAACGTTGACCTCTCATGATCATTTTCATTTGAGGGAAGAGTCAGAAACCACAGCGCGCCAGGTCGGGCCGACCAAGTGGAGGAGGACGCACCGGGTGTTTCTGCAAGGCCGCCTCTCCCCAGGCGGATCGGGCCTCATAAAGACAGGAAAGGGACCCCAGAGCTGCTGCAGAAAGTGGCAGCAACGATGGGATGAGTGTGTGCAGAGCATGGGGGAGGATGCCGAAGGGGTCAGCAGCAACGTGGGCTTTACTGTAACTTCTTTTTTTAATTGCAACGTTCAACATGTTTGAATCGCCCCTTGCATCTGCGGGATGATCAAGTCTATTCATCTCCTCCCAGAAGTCACCCTTCACGCATTTCCACTTCACAGGCAGGCAGGAATGCTGGATTGTCATGCTCCTGGTTTATCACGCTCCTTGCCTCCTACCTCCTCGACAGGGTGAATGACTACCCGGTCCCCAGCACCCAGGGGACAGAGCCGTGCACTGTGTGTGTGTGTGTGTGTGTGTGTGTGTGTGTGTGTGTGTGGTCCTTTCACCAGAACACAAATAAGCCCTGAAAACCTGATGCAAATGTTCAAGTTCAATAAATAACACCAAGGATCTAAAGTGTCTCCTAGTGGCTGGAGAGACAGAGGGACCCCGTCTTCCTGTTCCTACTCCTGTGGGACTGAGCCCCAGTCTTGAGGCTGGCAGATGCATGAACTGAAGAATTCTTACAAGAGAAATGCTTGTACTGAGATCTCTGGGAGGGAGGAGAGAGGGAGGGAGGGAGGGATGGAGGGAGGGTGGGGGGGAGGGAGGGAGGGATGGAGGGAGGAAGGAAGGAAGGGAGGAAGGAAGGAAGGGAGGAAGGAAGGAAACAGTTGACTCGGAGAAGTCAGAGTATTTTCTGGGTGCAGTCACCCCTGCAGAAACAACCGGGAGGCCAAGCACAAGGGCAGATGTCTCACCTCTCTTCCCACGGTGGCAGAGGCAGGCTCATTGGGAATGTGGTGCGTTCTGAAGTGACATGGCTATTTGGCCACTCTGGACAGACACGGCACCACCCCCAGGTGTACCCCCGCCCCCTCAGATATCCTCTTGATACCAACACTGTTGATGTCTCATCCTCGCTTTGAGGGTTCAGCCCTATTTGTGGGGTCGTGTCCCGAATGACTTGCTCGTAGCGAAGAGCTACGACAAGCAGATAAGCCTGCATCCGATGAGGTACCTGTGGTAGCTTGAGGCACCTCGAGGGTCCCAGACGCCCTCCGCCCCACAGCCCTACACATCGATGGGTGCAGGTGGTTGGCGGAGCTGCACACGCTGGGCTGTGTGCACGCCAAGCTCCCCCTCGCAGGCACACGGCATGTTACACCGAAGCAAGCTCGGCTGCGGCCTCGCGCTTGACTTTGACAAAGTGAGCCCGGAAGGGCTCATTAGGCCTCCCCAGCCTTACGTCACGGGGCCGGTTCCTCAGCCATTGACAAATGGTCTTCATAAGATAGGACTAATTTGTCCAGGAAGCAAAATTTCTCAAAGTCTGGACCGGGGGTGCCGAGCCCAGGCACATGCGCCGCGGCTGGCTGTTCTCATCAAAATCTCTAAAAGATTTGCCATCACTGCTCTGGACAAAAACATCAGGAAAGCTTGACCTTTTGCCCTCCAGGCCAGTTGTGTCTCCTGAGGTCACCCAGGAACCACCGACGTTAAAATTCACTGGCGGGTTCTCCTTTCACTAGGACGACCCACGCGCTCTAGGGAAACCTAATCCCCCGAGGAAGGCGAGGGTCAGGGAGCAGCACCCCTCAGCAGCGAAGCCTGTGGAACGGACAGGATGGGAGGAGAAGGGCGGGTGGGCAAAGGGCGCCCCTCAGGCGGCTGCACCATCTGGAGGCTTTCTGTTTGGGCTGAGTAGGGCCATGTCCCAGCTGCACCAGGGATCCGAGAGCACGGTGCAGGGGCCGGAAGGAAGTGCCCCGTGCCAGAACCCGGGCTCAGCGAGGCTCCCAGCTCACCGCTGGCCATGGCTGCCCCGTTACTGTTAATAGTGCCGAACCCGAGGCCCCCACCTGTGCCCCATTTCTTGCTCCTGCAATCTGGTTGGAACGTGGCCCCAACTCGTCTCACGTGAGGTTTCCTCCTCCGCACATGCCTGTCAGCCTCTCTGTGCACAGTGCATAATGATGACACTGGGGCATTGCCGCATACGCCTGGCGCAGCTTAATTCTCTCGTCCCCTCCCTCTTCCAGCTCTGCATCCCCTTCCCATTCAAGAAAGATCGATCTCCTTGTCTCCTATTCTCTGTCTCTTATTTTAGCTTTATTTATATTTTAGGCTTCTCATATAAAAGAAACCACACAATATTTAAACTTTATGTGGCCAGGTGGTGCATACCTGTAATCCCAGCACTCAGGAGGCCAAGGCAGGAGGATCGCTGTGGGTTCAAGGCCAGCCTGGGCTATGTGAGTAAAAACATATCTCAAAAAAAAAAAAAAAAAAAGGTTTTTGATCTGATTTATTTCACCTAGTATTGTGGTTTCAAGGTGTATCTATTTTCCTGAAATGACTCCAGCTCATCCTTCTTTGTGGCAGAGTAGTATTCCACTGTGTGTAC
Source organism: Ctenomys sociabilis (assembly GCA_004027165.1). Taxonomy (NCBI): domain Eukaryota; kingdom Metazoa; phylum Chordata; class Mammalia; order Rodentia; family Ctenomyidae; genus Ctenomys; species Ctenomys sociabilis. The sequence continues at coordinate 22,008 of PVKA01032807.1, forward strand.
ATGCCACATTCTTTATGCATCTGTTGATGGACATATGCGGGGTTTCCTGGATTTAGCAATTAGGAGTTTTGCTGCTGTAAACATGAGCACGTGTGGATCGCTATAAAACAATGTTCTGAACTCTGGCGAGAAGATAACTAGAAGGGGCTAGCTGGGTGGAATAGAATTTCTAGTTCCACATCTTTGGGAATCCCAACCCTGATTCCCACAGAGGCTGCCCTGGTCTCCACTCCCACCAGCAGTAGAACGGTTCCCCGCTTTCCATCTCTCATACATTTCTGGTAGCGCTGGCAGTGGCGTGGCTTCTAGGGAAAGACAGCGCATGGGACAAATATTCAGAGAGAAGCAGCCCCGAAGGCACGAGGAGGAAGGGGTGAGGAAAGACAGGGAGGGAGAGTCGCCTGATATGAAGCCGAGCAGGCGCAGATTGCAGCCACTGTGCCTCTTGCCCACCCCCGCAGCCTGACTCCGCCCCGGAGGACCCAGAGTCCTCAATTAATGGCCACCAGGCATGATGCAGCCGGGCTTCTGCACAGGGCTCTGAGCGCTCTCTGAGCATCTCGGCCTAGGGTGTGCCCGCGTGCAGGGCCCCACCTTCCCCAGGACCCTTGCGTCTCCTCTCTTCCCGGAGTGCTCTCTCCCCAGGGCGGGGAGGATCAGCCTCTCCCTTCACTTGGCTATTTGGAGAAGTGTGAACTTTGAATACGACTTCTTGGTCACTTTTTTTTTTTTTTTTCTGTACTGGGAATCCAACTCAGGACCTCGCCCTCACCAGGCAGGCTCTGCGCTACAGAGCTGTCTCCCCAGACTATGGCCACTCATTTTAATAATTTTAAGCCATTCCCTTCAAACCCCCTATATTCATTTCTTGCTTTCCTCCTTTATCACCATATGATGCATGATAATTTTCACTGATGCGATTTTCCGTTTGCATCAGCACAAAAAGCCAACGCAGGCAAAGACGCCTGCTGCTCTCTCTTCTAACCACAGTGCTTTGAACAGCGCCTGGGACCCTGGACACATTCGGCACGGCAGCAATAGTCACTGAAGAATGAGCTTGATTTTCTAAAATAAATAGGTGCTTAGTTCATACAGAACTCTGTACCGAACCTCCACATAAAGGCAAATAACAGAATAACTACCTCCCGGGCACCTCCCTGGAGTCCGGGGAGCTCCAGTCGTGGAGTGAGCCACTGTTTATTTCACTGCATTTACACTTTTATTCTGTGCAAAATATGTGCTTATGTTTTCACATTCTTCCTGACAAAAAAATCCGTCAGCTGTATCAGTAGATTAGAACAAGCACTGAAGTGGTGATTTGCAAATCAATCAATCATCAGTGCAGAGGCTGCAGGGCACGTAGTCGTGCATGGATGGCCAGCCTGGTGTGATTTACTTTTCCTTGTAAGAATTTTATGAAGCAAAAGCACGTTTCAGAGCTTGTTTTATTTATAGCGACCTCAGAAGCAGATGTTTCCAAGGGGAGTGACGTCATCACGTCCCTGTAGGCGGAGGCTAAGCAGGCAGCCATGGGCTTGCAGCGGGCTCTTCCGCTCCGCCAGTTCCTGAGCTGCATCCTGAGACACAGGTGAGCCGCACACGTCACCATCCTTACCTGCTCATGAGCCACAGACATCATTGTCCTGGCCTGCCCAGCCCCACAGGGAGGGTGTGGGTCACACGCACTCGGCAGCCTGAGCCAGCCTCTCTGGGCGATGTGCTCTGAGCAAGTGAGGACACGTGGCGGCCTCAAGATGTCTCCAGAAGACAGACTGCAGACAGGCTTCAGTCCACAATCGCTGCCACCTGCTGACACTTAGATCTCACTGAGCTGGATCTCGCGGGACCTGGTGTTCATTCAAAAGATTTGAGCAGAAATGCTTTGCCCTTCCCGTCCCTCCCAGAGGTGGAGTCTGGTAGGTACAGGGCTGGACTTGGTGACCTGCTGGCAATGGGACACACAGGACTGTTCCCCTCTAGGCTCCCATCTTGCTGGGCGTGCTCAGCTCCTCCTGCCTCCTCAGGTTGCTGAAGCCAGGTGCTGCGTCCTGAAGAACAGTCAGGTGGCTGCCACCCAGCCCTGCAGCAGCCTTTGGAAGGACCCTATCTCCAAGTTTCCCAGCTGCAGTGAGTGGGGAGGTAGGATGAGCCAAATCGGAGCCAACCACGCAGAGTAAAAGGGCCACAGTACAGGAGAATGAGGAATAGCTGAGATGCCAGCAAAGGAGGTGCAGGCCAGCAGGGGCATGCCATGCCACTGGAGCCCTGGTCCAGCCGCTCCTCACAGAGGAGGACAGCATTTGGTGACATCATATGAAACCGGCAGCCTCTCCTCTCAGTGTGACCAGTACCAGGCCAGTCTCTTGCCAAATAACCATGACGTCTAATTTTTATTCTAGGAACTAGGAACTGAACCCAGGCTTTCACTGAGCTACATCCCCAGACCTTTTTTATTTCTTATTTTCAGACAGGGGCATCTCCCTAAGTTGCCAAGTTCCCAGTTGAGCTCAAACTTGTAATTTTCCTGTCTTATCCTCCCAGAATATGGGATTGCAGGTGTGTGCCACACCCAGCTGATCCCTGCTTTTAAAAGCCTGTAAGTCATGTTGATTTGTTATATACATATAATATTAATTGTGAAGTGTCTAGAATATATAAAAAATAAGGCAGAAGTTATTATTTAATCATAATCACAGAGACTCCCAGTACCACAGAATCATATTTCTAGAACACATGGGCAGAATAGGTGAACACATGGGGAGGGGACTCCAGCACCGCAGACGTCACCCAGGGCACTGTGTCCACCTGGAGCCCCGTGGCAGTCACCCAGGGCACTGTGTCCACCTGGAGCCCCGTGGCAGTCGCCTAGGGCGCTTTTGTTCACCTGGAGCCCCGTGGCAGTCGCCTAGGGTGCTTGTGTCCACCTGGAGCCCCGTGGCAGTCGCCTAGGGTGCTT
>PVKA01032808.1:0-24962 GCA_004027165.1 Ctenomys sociabilis
GGGGGCGGGCGGGATGGAGCAGGACGGCGGAGTCGGCCGCGCTGTCTCTGGCCGGTCAAAACCATTAATTTTTAAATTCTTCTGAAAATCTTTGCTGCAGAGCAAATCCTTGAATGACATTTTTATCTCTACAAAACTCTGTGAAAGCACTTTCTGTTTTGTGAAACTACTGAAAAAAAGAAAAACAAGAAACATCTCTGGGTGATGAAAATCTGGAGCTGGAATTTAGATGTGTCTTGCCAGAATACATCTAAAAATTTTTAAGAATTATTCAATTTACTAAATACCAAAGTTTCCTCCACTTGGTTAAAAACTAGTTGATGATTAGTGCTAAGCCAGTGTCACCACTCACACTGAAATATAGTTGAACTTTTGGGGTGTTGCCTTTCAGATCTGCTTATCTGAGTAACTAACAAGTTAATTTACATTTTTACAAAAAAATAATGCTGCCTGCTTAGTTGGATTCTGACTATGTCTTGCAAGTGGAAATGAATGACATCCCTGCATTGAATGTGTGCTTTGGATAACCTCAGTGACTTGATGAATTATACAGACACCAGCAAGCCTCTGAAACTTGGGTATTTTTCTTGAGTAGATGTGGAGGATGAAAAAGACACAGAACACTGAAAGAAGAGAGATGGAGAGAGGGATAGAGAGAGAGGAGAAAACACAGAGCTAGAATGAGTGATAGAAGATGTGTGTGTGTGTGTGTGTGTGTGTGTGTGTGTGTGTGTGTGTGTGCATGTACAGGTAAGTAAGCTTCATAGAGACAGAGGTTTTGTAGTGCAGCTAGAGTTGACAGACAAGAAGGAGAAAGAAAAATGTTGGAGTGCTAAGAGTCAGCTACTCAGCTTCTCCCAGATAAAGGGCTGAGCACTGGAAAGTAGCCTGGAGAGAACGCCAAGGGAGCGTAAGACCCACAGAATCGACAAGAGAACTGACAGTGAAGAATTCAAAAATAGGATGTATTGCTATAGTAGAAACAGCCTGGGACCAGGAAGATAGGTCAGAGGTTTAAAGTGCCTTTTTGGGAAAGCTTAGGCAAGAGCAGGGAACCACAGTTCGAGCTCCCACACCACATGATTCCCCAGCTCCTCCCCCAGGGCAGGCTGAGCTGCCCCCTCCAAAAAAAGAAAAACTCCTAGCTTTAGATAAGAACATGTTGTGGCTAGAGCAGCCATGTAACCACCCTGGTGGAAGCAACTTTGCTGCTCACTGGAAGGTAGAGACTCGACCTATAAAAGGACAGTCTTGTATAGTCAGAGATGGCAATGACAACAGGAGTCAAAGAAAATGAAACAGTCCGCACAAACAAAATTTAAAAAAACTTGTGCATAGACATAATAGCAAAACACTTACCAAACATGGATAAAGAAGTTTACCTACACATAAGTGAGGCATGCAGGATTCCAATTATTTGTTACCACAACAAAACTACCAAGTCATATATTGATCAGGGTTCCAGAAATTCATCACAAGAACAGAATACTAAAAACTGTTAGAGAAGAGAACACATCACCTATAAAGCAAAGCCCACCCAAAATAATGGCAGTCTTCTCAACACAAACCCTCAAGCCAAGTAGATCTTGGAATGAAGTATTTCAAATACTGAAACAAAACAGTCTCCAACCCATATTGATGCATCTTGCAAAATTATCTTTTAGAATTAATGAAGAAATAAGATAGTGTTCCTGTGACAAAAAACAATTGAAAGAATTCGTTACAAACAAATCAGTTCTACAGTGCGGCTTGAAAGACATTCTAGAAAGAGACTTTTTTAAAAAAAACCCACAATGAGCCGCCGCCGTCGCTCCGAGCCGCCGCGCGCCGGGGGCCAGCCGGGCCGCCGGGGGCCAGCCGGGCCGCCGGGGGCCCAGTGCGCCTCGCTCGTCGTCGGTAGTGCCGCCTTCGCCCTCGGCGCTCGCCTGGTGGCCGCGGGGCCCGACCCCGCCGGAGCGCACAGAGGGGGCGAGGGCGGCGCCAGAGCGCCCGCCGCGCGGGAGGCATGATGAGCATCGATATCCCGGCGGGGCTGACGGAGCTGCTGCAGGGCTTCAAGGTGGAGGTCCTGCGGCACCAGCCTGCCGACCTGCTGGAGTTCGCGCTGCAGCACTTTACGCGCCTGCAGCAGGAGAACGAGCACAAGGGCACCGCGCGCTTCGGCCACGAGGGTAGGACCTGGGGGGACGTGGACGCCGGGGGCGGCACCCCCAGCAAGGGGGTCAACTTCGCCGAGGGGCCGGTGTGCTCCGAGTCAGACAACGAAGAGGAGGAGGAAGAGGAGGAGGCCGCGGACGCAGGGGCGTTCAACGCTCCAGTGATAAACAGATTCACAAGGCGTGCCTCAGTGTGTGCTGAAGCATACAATCCTGATGAAGAGGAGGATGACGCTGAGTCCCGGATTATACATCCAAAAACCGACGATCCAAGAAATAGATTGCAAGAAGCTTGCAAAGACATCCTGCTGTTTAAGAACCTGGATCCGGAGCAGATGTCTCAAGTATTAGATGCCATGTTTGAAAAATTGGTCAAAGAAGGGGAGCATGTAATTGATCAAGGAGATGATGGTGACAACTTTTATGTAATTGATAGAGGAACATTTGATATTTATGTAAAATGTGATGGCGTTGAAAGATGTGTTGGTAATTACGACAATCGTGGGAGTTTTGGCGAACTGGCCTTAATGTACAATACACCCAGAGCAGCTACGATAACTGCTACCTCTCCTCTCCTGGTGCTCTGTGGGGTTGGGACAGGGTAACCTTCAGGAGAATAATTGTGAAAAACAATGCCAAAAAAGGGAAGATGTATGAAAGCTTTATTGAGTCACTGCCATTCCTTAAATCTTTGGAGGTTTCTTTTTTTTTTTTTCCCTCAGGACTTCTTTTTTTTTTGCTTTTGAGTTCTTTTTTTTTTCATTTATTTTTATTTTATTAAAATACAAATGTCAATCAGACAGTTTCAAGACACCTTAACCATACAGATTCAATGAATTAATACATTGCAAACTGTTTTCATAACGTTTTGGTATTGTACAAGGCGCATGAATGCCTAAAAGTGGTAGATGTGATAGGCACCAAAGTATACAACGATGGAGAACAAATCATTGCTCAGGGAGATTTGGCTGATTCTTTTTTCATTGTAGAATCTGGAGAAGTGAAAATTACTATGAAAAGAAAGGGTAAATCAGAAGTGGAAGAGAATGGTGCAGTAGAAATTGCTCGGTGCTCTCGGGGACAGTACTTTGGAGAGCTTGCGCTGGTAACAAACAAGCCTCAAGCTGCTTCTGCTCATGCTATTGGGACCGTCAAATGCTTAGCTATGGATGTGCAAGCATTTGAAAGGCTTTTGGGACCTTGCATGGAAATTATGAAAAGGAACATTGCCACCTATGAAGAACAATTAGTCGCCCTGTTTGGGACAAACATGGATATTGTTGAACCTACTGCATGAAGCTAATGTACAGAGCAAGAAGACCTATAGTGACAGAATTACACAGTAGTGGTTAGTCCACTGAGAACGTGTTTGTGTAGATGCCAAGCATTTTCTGTGATTTCGGGTTTTTTCCTTTTTTACATTTACAATGTATCAGTAAATTGTAGTGATTTAATAGTCAATAGGCTTTGATATCACTTTCTAATGAGTAGTTAATACAAAATCAGCATATTGATACAATGACTTTCTACTCCACAAAACTATTTGAAAGTTTTATTTAAATGATTGTAATATATTGAAAGTACCCATGTTTAAGAAGATAATTAAAAGATACTACCTTAGGCAATATGCGTTTGACTTATTCAAATGAATATTACAGTAGTGACTGCCCATGGAAGAGGGCATCATGCTCCACAGTGCGGCACCTCGTTCTTTTTATAATTCATTATACAGTAAAATTTTAATCATTTTCATTTTAAAGTTTTTCTGGCTTGATAAGTTGTGTGTTAGCCTTGGCCCATTGGTGAAATGGTATGAAACATCATATGCAATTTTAAGACTTTTTATATTTTTGCAATAACATACTTTCTGACTTCTTTGGCATAATATCAGTAACCAGCGTATTCCAGTGGTGTTAAGGACTCCAATGTAGCTATTAGGATGGTTAGAAAAGGAGTCTTTTAAAGGAGAGAGTTCATTAGCGCATTATTTTCTTCATTAAACCTATATATTTCTGCTTTCCTTTTTCATTCTGTAACTTGCTCTATTTTTAATTTTGACATTTAATGTCAAAAAGTTTTTTTAGAGCTACTTGAACTTGTTAAACATGGTTTTTATTGTCTTCTAAAAGCCCAAGAACTTACACTTAATCAAGGAAAAACACCCCTCACTAAACACATGTACGTGTCTGCATACTCCAGTGCTTCCCATGGAACTGCCACTGTGGGTTCCTGGTCTCCCCCTGTGGTTGCCACAGACTCAGCAGCAGCCAGTGAGGTTTATCTGCCACCCCCGGCAGAAAAATTCTTCAAAGGTGGTAGGAATAACATTTTATAAACAAAACCGTATATAACCATAAAACGAATTTCTGCCCATATCAAGTACACCATTAAGCTTTGCCATCTGCTATATGCCAACTCCCACTTAAAAGTACAGAAAACTTAAACTTCTGGATTTTCCTTGACCAATGACATGCTTACTGAAGATGCCGTAGAAGATGATGGCTAAATTATATTTAACCAAAACAATATACTCTGATGCTTAGGCTATGACCCAGCCCAAGACCCATTACTCCCAGGTTTTTGCTTGCTTTTAAATGGGCAATTTCATTTTGGAAAATGGGTTTCAGAAGAATATAATAATAAAATTATTTTGTGGCTACTATAGTCTTATTAGAGAATGTTTATGGTCCTACTTGTATATGAAAACATGGCTAGAATGTTAATTGGATAATGTATATAGAAGAAATTAAAGTATGTAAATTGTAACTTCAACTACATTTTAGAAAATTGTTTATTATCCTTGCCAAAACCTTCTTGTAGAATGTGAAAACCTCTCTACATGAAGATATCTTGTTTACTATTCTAGATTTTAAAAGCCATGTCTGTTAAACAAGGAAAAATACAAAGAAAAAACCTACCCAAACTTCTTGTTCATCATTCTGTATTCATTATTCACTTTTTCAGGTTAATCTCTTTTGTTGCATAGTCTGATTGTTAATTAGTCATGGAACAGTAAATAAATGCCTGTTTAATAAAGAACTCTGACTAAGGCTACAAATGCCAGTTATGTTATTTTCAGTATTGTTGGTTATATTTAAATTTTCCTTATAATAAAGCATACTTTTTATAAAAAAAAGAAGAAAAAACCACAATTCCAAGTCCTATGAGGGAAACTTATAGCAATGATTCCTATATCAAGAAAACAGAGAGAGCTCAAATAAACAGCTTCATGTTGAACCTTGAGAGTCTAGAGAAACCAGCATGTGAATTTCAAGTCTCATAAAGAACAGAGCATAACTAATTGCAGTGGAGACTGTGAAAACAATACAAAGAATCAACGAATCAAAGTGCTCATTCTCTGAAAAATTAAATGAATAGAAAAACCATTAGCCAACCTTATGAAAAAAGTGAAAAGGAGACTCACATTCATGTAATTAGAAAGAAAACGAAATCACAACAGATCCTGCAGAACTTCAAAAGGTCATCTATACCTACTTTGAAAACTTTTATTCTAAGAAGATGAAAAATGCAGAAGAAATGGAGTGATTCATAAATACATATGAATTAACAACACTGAATCAAGAACATATAAAAATTCTAAGTAAACCAATATCAGGCAATAAAATAGAAGATATAAATAAAACCTGCCACCAAAGGCAAGCCCAGACCCTGACAGATTTATTTCTGAACTCTACCAGAAATTCAGAGAAGATCTAACAACACTACTTCTCAAACTCTTTAGTGAAATTAAAAAGGAAGTAAAATTCCAAAGTCATTCCTGGAAGCATCACCCTGATTCCAAAAGCAGGGAAGGACCCAGCCAAGAAAGAGAAGTATAAGCTAATCTCCCTAGTGAACATAGCTGCTAAAATCCTCAATAAGATACCAGCAAACAGAATGCAGCAAATCATGAAGAGGATCATTCAACAGAACCAAGTAGGATTCATCTCAGGAATGTAGGTATGGTTCAATGTATGCAAATCAATAAACATAACACGCTACATTAGCAGAAGCACAGACAAAACTTGCATGATCATCTCAACAGATGCAGAAAGGACATTTGACAAATTCCAACACCCATTCATAATAAAAGTGCTACAGAGCACAGGGGCTGGGAGTCTAAACCCTGGGCCTGCCATGCTGGCCCCAGCCCCAGAGCATACTGACATGGCAATTGAAACTGGGCACGGTGGTATGCACCTGTGATTTTGGAGGCTATACACAAGTGAATCACTATGAGTCCGATATAGTAGTGAGACCCTAAACACCCAGTAGACCCTTTCCTAAAACACACACACACCAAAAAAATGCTATAGAAAACTGGGATACATGGTCTTTATATCAATCTGATAAAAATCCATCTATAGTAAAGCAACAACCAACAATTGTACTAAATGGACAAACTGAGTTTCTACTCTAAAATCAGAAAAAAGATGAGAGTGTCCACTGTCAACACTCTTATTCAATATAATTTTGGAAACATTAGCCAAAGCAATTGTATAAGAGAAAAAATATTAGGACTAGGGATAGAAAATGAAGAAATTAGAGTTTCATTATTTGCAGATGGCATGATACTGTACATAGAAGACCCCCAAAACTCCACCAAAATACTTAATAACCAAATTTGGTAGAATAGCTAGATACAAATTCAACACTGGAATCTGTAGCTTTCCTGTACATGAATAATAAACTCATTGAAGTAGAAATTAAGGAAACAACACCTTTCACAATAGCATCCAAAAAAGAAGAAATACCTAGGAAGCAATCTAACAAAGAAAAAAAAAAGTCCTCTAAAATGAATACTACAAGCCAGGTGTGGTAGGGAATGCCTATAGTTCCAGAACTTGGGAAGCTGAAGCAGGAGGATCCCTGAAAATTGGAGGCCAGGATGTGGTACATAGTGAACTTAAGGTCAGCCTGAACTACACAATGGCACCTTTTCCCAAAAAATAAATGAATAATGAAGAAAGAAAAAAGAGAAAATATTAGGAAAAAAGAGAGAATTAGAAAGAGAAGAAGACTGCAATACTCTGAAAAAGCAAGAAGAGGACATCAGAAAATAAGAGGAGCCAGGAAGATGGCTTAGTAGAATAAGTGCTTCCCTGGCAAGCACAAGGGCCTGAGTTCAATCCCCAATTCTCAAAAAAAAAAATAATAATAATAATAATATTATTATTATTATTATAAGAATCTTTCCTTTGCTCTTCATTAGGAAAAAGTAATATACAGAAAATGGCCCATATTTCCAAAATTGTTATACAAATTTATGTCAACCCAAATCAAATTTTCAACATCATATCTCACAGAATTGAAAACAACAATCCTAAAATTCATTTGGAACCAGAAGAAACCTAGAGTAGCAAAGGCAATTCTGAGCAACAAAGGCAAAGTATCCTTATCTCTGATTTGAAATTATGCTACACTACTGTGATAAAACGGCATGGTACTGGCAGAGAAACAGACCCAAGGATCAAAGTAATAGATGAAAAGAGCAGGAAAAAACTCCAGACATTTTTAGTTACCTTTTGTTTGACAAAGTGAAACATATTCACTGGAGATAACCTCTTTAATAAGTGGAGCTGGAAAAAATTGGCCTTCTACACACTGGAGATTAAAACTAAATTCATACGTTTCACCATGCACTAAACTAAAATCAAATTGGGTCAAAGATCTGCATAATAAAAGAGAAACACCAAATCTGCTAGAAAAGCAAACTGGTAGAACTCTTGAAGACATCAGTGTAGGCAAAGATTTTATAAACAAAACCCCAAGCACAATCAACAACTGGGATCTCATCTTATTGAAAAGTTTTTGCATCAAAAGAAATAACCAACAGCGTGAAGAGACAACTCACAGTGTGGAGAAAAACTTTTGCCAGCTGGTCCTCAGCCATGGGACTACTATATAAAATATATAAAGAACTCAAAAAAAAAAAAAACCCAGGCCCCCAAATATAAAGACCCAATCCAAAAACAGGTGCCTGAAATAAATGGATACCTCTAAGATGAAGAAGTAAAAAAGAAAAAGAAAAAGATATAAAAACATGTTGATCATTGGCTTTATTGTTCATGATTAAACATCACTTGTATTCAAGAAATGCAAGTCAAAACAACATTGAAATTCCATCTCACCCCAGAAAAAAAGTAGTTATTGTCAAAAAACAATCAACAAGTAACAAATGCCTGTAGGGCTGTGGGCCAAGAGACCTATCTCCACTGTGGGGGTGTAGACTGGTGAAACCAATTTGGAAATCATTATGGATATTCCTCAAAATCTAAGACTAGATATTCTATCCAACCAAGATATCTCCCTTCTTAGTTTCTTCCCCCAAAATTAAAATTATACCACAGTGATACATATACACCTATTTTTATAGTGGCACAGTTTATAATAGCTAAATTTTGGAAACAGCCCAAATGCCCAATAATGTACATAGATAAAGAAGATTTGTGTTTTCTTATATCCTGGGCACTACTCTGCTATCCAAACAGACAAGCCTGAGATCTTTCTAGATAAGTGGGTGCCCCATAAGACCATACCCGTAAGTGAAATAAATCAGACGCATATGCATAAGTACAGTATTATTTCTCTGGTGTGACAAACTAAAAGTGTAAATAGGAGCCAAATATACAATAGATATTGTGAAGAAAATGTTCAGATGGGGAGGGGAGAGAGGAAAATGAAAAAAAGAAGAAATGGAAATCAAGTTTGTGCAAGTAAGTAAGCGAAAAGTAGTTGAAGGGAGGATAGGGAAATGGGAATAAAAAGAATCAAGCAAAGGTATAGGTTCCCTATGATGAATATGATCATTACATATGCCTATAATGTGCCAATCAACTTTTTTTGTCATTTTTGAGACAAGGTTTTTCTAGGTAGGTCAGGCTGGCCTTGAACTCATTTGTAGTCCATGCACCTGTTGGCTCAGAAATGGTGACATAAGACAAAGCTAATGACAAAAATAGAAAATATTCCACCTTCTAAAGAAAGATGCACACTACTTAGGGTGAAATAGACTCCCCCTTGGCTTACCAGATAAAAACAAAAGTCAGTCCTGTGGCTCCTTATTAATCACTCCAATCTCTAGGCCTTTCCCCCTATCCAACCATAAAAGCAAAAAACTAAATAGAGGAGGAAAGGAGATGGTAAACATTGTACCCAGTGAGAAAGAACTTCAGCTTTCCACCTCTCCATTTGGTAACTGACTTCTTAATTTCCCTTTAAGTGCTCATTATAGTTTGTATATAGGTGTCCCTCCACGTCCACCTCATGCAGTCATGGGGTGGCTTCTGGAGTTTGTGATTGATGATTGTGGGTTTCACACACACCTGGGACAGGTAATTTGCATCACCATGTAAGGAGGGGAGAGAAGCTAGCCAGCTGCCTGAGCTGCTGCCCCTTCCTTTGCTCTTGCTCTTTGCCGCCGCCATGGAAGGTTGCCCTCTGCCATGTGCCAGGCTGCCTTGGAGCCAGCTGAGTTATGGACTGAAACCTCCAGGAACTGTGAGCTAAATAAACTTTTCCTTCCTTTGTTTTGAGTGTCAGATATTTGTTCCAGCAATGAGAGAAGAGTAACTGACAGTGCTATACAGTCCTTGATAACTCAATACCAAGAGCTCGATTCCACAGCCCCACCATCACCTTCACATGACAGTGACTGAATGTTAACTCCGATCGCTGGAAAAGCACTTTCTTTTACACTTATTTTCTACCCCTGTGGGTATAAGTCAAGTAGTTCAAATCTATTTTTACTTTACATTAATTTATTATTTAAGAACCTTGTCCTGGTAAGACTTGGCCTTGCCAATCAAAATACCCTCTAGAGTTTTTAAATCTCCCTCAGGTATGATGCCACCAAGGTTAAGTACTACGTGAAGAGCAGAGCTCCTGCTCTTTTGAGATGTGCCAGCACGGTGGTTGATGAGGCTGACGCAGTGCAAACCCTTGGGTAAACCAGGAAAAGAATCTGGCATTCTTACTATCCTCCAGAAATATCCTGAGACAAGAGTCAAAAATCCCCACATTTCTGTCTTCGATCAGTAGGTACAGGAAATGTGCCCCAAATTTGGACCAGTGGCTCCAAATAAGCCAAAGAATTCATTTCATATTATCCATTGAACAAAAATGGTATTCAGCCTTTCAGGCACGGGATCATCTCCAAGCCCTGGTCTGTAGGACCCCAAGATTTCTTTTGGTGAAAGGTGCTATGATATGCACCGTGATGCTTATTGATAGGTCAATCAGTGTTCAACTATGTTATCACAAAAATGTTGAACTTCAAAGAGCTTAAAACAAACTGACCTTTGTCATGAAGTAGAAAGGATGACTGCATCTCACTGTGTCTTTGCCCTTCTGCTTTTAAAAACTTGGGATGAGAAAGCGTCTACTTTATTTCTCTTTGGACCACAATCTGGATCATGTCTGACAAAAGCCTTTACCTAATGAAAACTATAACATAAGGAAAAACCACATTTTTCTTTGAACAATCTAGTCAGGGCTCATGGCCTTGTTTTACTATTCATCACCTGCGTGGCCTTATGCACAGTTTCAAAATTCTCAAAGTTTCTATTTCTTCATCTATAAGGTTCAAATGATATCTAATTAGGATTATTATTTTCTTTTTTATTTATTTATTTTTGGTAGGAGAGTTACAACAATAAATACACTGAATATTGTTGTCTTTGTAGTAGTCATTCATAGCACAGGATGCAGGCATGATATCCTGTCCAAACACTATTAGTACAAATCTTTCTTCTTATTGAATTAAGAGAAAGTAGCTGTATATCCATCCTAACCATTCTGCATATACAGGTACAAAATGGTCCTTCATTCATATGACCTCATATGACCTTTTTTCTTTAGTTTTGTCAGAGATGGGCATTCCACTGCCACCCAAACATTGTAGGTACAGTTCAACAAAATATTCTTCCAATATAGTCCAGCATTCCACAATAGTAGTGGGTTATCCACAGGACTGGCAATGTCTGAAGGTGTTGATTTGAGCCTTCCACAGCTCAGCATATTAAAATGGATTCACATTTCATACCTTGTTTCTACACTTTTCTGCTGGATGGTTAAGACCAAGATAAAGCAAGACCTGTATAACAAGAAATGTAACTTTTGTATCTAACAAGGTCAGTCAAGTCCCCTTGGGATTTATCCCAAAACCCTGTAGCACACATTGTAGATCCTTTGTCAGTGTCAGCCATGTGGATGAGTTATTTTTCTTCTATTAGCTAATATTTGTGAAAAAAAAAAACTAATGACTCCAAATGTTCTAGACCAGATAGTAATTACTCTTTTCAAACTCTACTAACGGTGGTCTCTTTCTGAATCATCCCCCTGTTCCTTTTGCTTTTTCCATCTCTGCTACCTGTTGTCATTGTGGCCAAGTTTCCAAGCACATCAAGCAGTAAAGAAACAAATCCTCCAACAGTTATTTCCTGTCTGACAGTTGGCATGCACATGCTTCACTGCCTTTACAGTTTAGCCATGAAACCTTCATCATAAGTGTCATTTGGCTTTAACTTTGCAATAAGGTAATTACAGAGCTGGGCTTATTAAAAAGACACCATCACAGGAGACTTTGACAGATGTTGGCTGAAGTTCTAACTTGACAGGTACGTGGGATAAGCCAGTGCATGGCCAAGCAAAAGACATTATAGTGCAAATGCTGTTTATTTTCTGTCAACTATAAACTATGCAGTAAATAACACATTATAAAAGAGATCCAGAAATAACATTAAGCTAAAATGGAACCATCAATTATTCTCTCTTCTTTACCTTTCAAAAGACTTTTCCCCTTCACTATTGGTACTTCTTCCTTTATTCATTAATCACATTTTTCCCTGACTCACCGTTCTGCTTCAGTGCCTATAAATCACTGTAAAAAGATAAAATGTTACCATTATGAAACAAGTGTAGGAATGCTATTTAAATAAATTTGCTTTTGCTGTTGAGCCAACTTCTCTAACCTATAAGCAATAGTCTAAAGGTTCTCCTGTTGCAAATGCTTTCTGGCAGGGTGCACGTATTTTTAGCATTCAGACTATTTTCAGCACTGGTCAGAGTCCAAAATTAAAGTGTTCCATTCATAATGAGTTTGATGCAAATTTAAAATATACTCTGAAAGGGAGTTCAAGGTTTTACTGTGAGGAGCAACTCTAAAACAGATAGGTCTATGATGCTGAATCATGAAGGATTTTACATGTGCTATGACAAGGTGTCTTGGTTACTTTTGTCCCATTTCTGAATCAAAATAACTGACACTCAAAATTAAGGAAGGAAGGCTTTATTAACTCTTGGTCTGCTCATATTACATCACTACAAACCTAAGGCCCACAGGGGCCAGAGGGTGAAAACTTGCAGAGGGGTGTAGAGCTCATACTTCTAAGCCAGTGGGGGGATCAGAGAGGGAGGCTATGCCTTGGATGGAAACCTCCTGAAGTCCAGGTAGAGCCAGATGGAGCCAGCTGTGGCCAGGGCACCAGCCAGTCTTATGAAGATCCAGGATCTGCTCTAATGTTTAAGCACTTGATTCATTTAATCTACTGGAAGATAAAACAAGTAAAATCCTTGAATATATGTGTATAGGCAAAAACCTTATGAACAAAACCCTGATCACACAGTAAACATTACCCAGAATCAACAAATGGGGTCAGATCAAGTTAAAATAATAATAATAATAATAATAATAATAATAATAATAATAATAGCAACTCTGCACCATAAGGGAAATGACTACAGAATGAAGACACAACCCACAGTGTGGGAGCATAGTGATACCAGCCACTCCTTAGACAAAGGACTAATATCTAGAATATATAAAGAACCTTAAAAATTAGACTCCTCCTAATTTAAAGGCCTAATCAAAAAATGGGCATCTGCAATGAATAGACACCTCAGATGAAGAAATAAGAAAAGTTGGTACATAAAAAAATGTTTGACACCACAGGCCATTCAAAAAATGCAAATTAAAACAACACTGAGATTTCATCTCACTCCAGAAAGAATGATTGTCATTAAGAAGTCAAATGGCACCAGGCGTGGTGGCACACGCCTGTAATCCCAGCACCAGGGAGGCTAAGGCAGGAGGATTGTTGTGAGTTCGAGACCAGCCTGAACTACAAAGTGAGCTTGAGGCTAGGCTGAACTGCTGTGAGACCCTGTCTCAAAGAGACAAAAAAAAAAAGAAAAGAAAGAAAAAAGAAGTCAGTTGTTATCATCAAGAACCAATAGGGTTGGGGATGTAGCTCCACAGCACAGAGCTTGGCTAGCAAGTGCAAAGCCCAGAGTTTGATTCACAGTACCAAAAAAGAAAACAGAAAAAAAAAAGAGCAAGGCCAGCCAAATAATTCAGCAGATTAAAGTTCTTTCAACTAGATGTAGGAGCCAAGGGCTCAATCCCTGGGCCTACTGTGCTGGCCCCCCAGGACCTGTTGAGATAGCAACTGAAACTGGGCATGGTGGTGTGCACCTACCTGTAATCCGAGCTCTTGGGAGGCTGTAAACAGGCAGATTACTATGAATCCAATCTACATGAGACCCTGAACACCCTGTAGGCCCTGTACCAAATACAGAAAAAAAAATCAAAGACATCATGCCACAATGATGTGTGCCTGCCTATATTTGTAACACCACAATTCATAAGAGCTAAATTGTTGACTACCTATGTATCCATCAGCTGACAAATGGATTAAAAATGTGGTACTCGCCCAAATAGAGTATTACTCTGACATTAAAAGGTTAAACTTGAGTTATTTATAGGAAAATGGATGCATCTTGAAAGCATGTAATTTAATTCAGACACTTAAATATTGCACGGTTTATCATATATGAAAAATTACATACACATATTTATACATATATGCACATAAAATGCCATGTATATGACATACATATATATGATAGATAATACAAAAAAAATACATTGCATTGTAATCAAGTATGAACAATGTATCCATAAGTAGGCAGTAACCCCAGAAACCTGCTAACCGATTGGCACAATCGGAGCTTCAAGGACAATGTATCTAAAAGTGTGTCTTGAATTAATATAATTGTTTTTCAGGTTTATACATTCTTTGGCCTATAAGTCTGGTTTTGAACTGTCTATTGATAATTAACTTTATAAGGTATGATAAATAAATGAATCTGATGCTGGAAAAATAGGAGTGGAAGAAAAGAATAAAAAAAGAAAATTGAAATGAGTTATGCATAGGCTCCTACTCACTTCAGAATCATTACAATGCTACAATAATAATTTTTTTAAAATGTATCCAGGCCCTTAAAACCAAATCTCTTCAGATGAAAACACTAGGATACTAAAACACTTATTGAAAGTAAGAATGCAAACTCCCCACTCCATCAAGCTCTGATGGTAGCAAGAAGCTGTTTCCCTCTGTGGTTCTGCTTTCCTGCTTCCCTGCCTTATTCATCAAAATAGATTTCCAGATCGGGCAAAGATATGGATTCTCAGCGTTACCTGAGCGCATTCTCAGGGGGCCCTTGTTCCCAGGGTGCCAACTTTCTCTGAGATAAGAGTCACACAAGCATCCCCGAGTCTCTCAGCCACAGGTCATCAGACACGCCATGGAAATTGATTATCCTACTCACTTGGGCTAGGAGGCAATAACTGTCCATCAAAACGGCTACTGCCAGCAACAATCACTTTTTAAAGGGACTGAGCACTTCTGAACAATTTTACCTTGAACATAACATATCTTCAACAGTTAAAGAGTAGCTTTCTCCAAGAGAGTACTTCTTTTTAGAAGTGCTTTCCAATCTATTATCTCCTTTTATTATCTTAACATTTCTGTGAAGCAGGTAAAGCAGCTGAAAGAACAGGATGCCAGAGAGACTGGAGGACGTGGCCATGGCCATAAAAAGATACTCCATAAAAGTATCTTTTTTTATTGATGAAGTCTAAATCTCAGACGACACCAGACTCTGATAACCTTTCGGGTGCACCATACAAAACCTGCCCTGTTATCTGCCTTCTGAATACTTGCCCCCGCCCCGATTCAAACATCCTCAATTTTCTTCTACCAAGAATACTTTGATATCTCTTCTTTTTGGATCTGTCCCATCCGTGCTACCTTAGAATAAATTTAAGAGGCGCCATCTTTTCCAGTGAATTCCGTATCTCTTCATTCATTCATCTGATGGCTCCTGAGGGCTAATTCTGTTTTAGGCACCAGGCCAGGGGGATGTGAAATAATCATCAGCCTTGCTGCCATGAGCTTATGTTCTAGGGGAGGGGAACAGGCAATAAAGTAGAGTGCCATAAAGAAATAGTAGAGGAACTCCGTACCCCCAAGTGGCCTCATGAATGCCCATCCAGCAGCCCCTCCTGTAGCACGTGGACTCTACCTGGGGCTTCCTCTGGTTTGCTTAGCCCTCTGGCAGGACAAGCCTGAAATGATGGACACTTGATAGCCCTAGCTCCATCCCTCAACCAATAACAGATTGGAGTCAAGGTACAGACTCCAGCTTACTTGTCTCTCACCTGGTGACAATGCGATACCAACGTCTTTTATACCAACCCTCCATGTTCCCCAACATCAGTGAGCCCCTCTCTCCCACAGTGATCACCCTTCTGTGGCTTCCTTCACTTCTGGTACATGCTTCCACACTGTCCCATCTGTACTTCCTAGGACCACCAGCAAGACCACCACTCAAAGTCAAGTTGGAGCATTTCAGTGATAAATGTGGGTGTTGACACTGAAAATGTATATATGTAAAGCGCCTTGCATCTAGGTTGTAAATGTGTCCATCGCAGCAGATCGATAAAGGGCTCTCCAGATGGAATATGCCAGGATTTGGAGGGAGGCCACAGCTTTGCAGCAACAAGATGCTGGCACATTTTATGTGCTGTTCCCAAGCGTACCCACACCTGTCTGTTCAAGCCTACCAGCCCAGAACTCAGTGCTCAGTACAAGTGTAACATGTACTTTTCTCAAGCTGTCTTTTGGATTTCTCTAAAATGCTTTTGCTGTCTTTATGTATTTAGAACAGAATATTCCTTTAATAAAGAGTGGCCATCAGCCTTCTTCTTGTGTCATGAGACATTTTTGATTGTGTGACACAAGTCATTGGAGATTAACTCCAATATTAATTATCAGGAAACTAAACATGAATGCTATGGAGGCAATAAATCAGTATAAATTGAAACAGACAGAGAAGGGGCAGCCTGATATGGAGGTTCGGGAAAGGATACTACTGAAATGTACTTCCAAGGAGGCATATTTGAGCACAGATATGAATAATAAAGAGGAACTGCCTGATGGAACGCTGGGATCTGTCATAGTTTGGGGTTCATCAAGAACAATATAATACAGGACACATTTTTCTCCATAATTTTATTGAAGAACAAATAGCAATGAGACAGCTTCAAATCAAATTAGTAGAACACATTAAATAATACATTACATATTGATTTCATAGTGTTTTTTCCTGTACAAGGTGCATACATGATATTCTATTTACAAATACTATCAAAGCAGAAGCCTCTATTCAATGAATTAAGAGAACATAGCTGTATACCTACCTGTTCTTTAAAGCTGAATTATAGTACAGTTGCAGTAATTAATACTTTTTACATTGTTATCTTCCCAGTGGTTATCCATAGTACAAGAAGCAGACAGGATATCCTGTCCAAACACTATCAGTGTAAATTTATCTTCTCATATGATTACATGAAAGTACTGCATATTTATCCCAACTGTACTCTTTATACAAATACAGAATGGTCCTTCCTTTGTATCCCCTTTTCTTGTTTAGTACTGTCACAGATGGGTATTCTATAGTCATTCAATTATTATAGGTGCTTGAATTCAGGAAAACAATCCAACACAATACAGAGGTCCACAATAGTAGTGGGTTTTCCAAAGAAGTTGTTCACAAGGGCACTATACACCTCAGCGTATTGTTGTGGTTTTATTTTATATACCTCGTTTTTATATTTTTGTCTGGAAGGTTAAGACTGACATAAAACAAGACCTATATAACAAAAAAATGCAACTTTTGTATTTGATGAGGTCAGTCAAGTCCCCTCAGGGTTTATGCTATAATTGTGTACCTCATTTAGTAGATCCTTTGTCAGTGTCAGCCATGTGGATGAGTCACGGCCATTGCTTGAACAATTTGCCCTCTGTGAAAGACTGAAAGTTTTCTCTCCATGTGACTCTCTTTAGGCACACTATACATCATTGATCACATTCCTCTGTGGATGCATAATCTCCTTGATCAGTAAATGTGGGACACAACTGAGTTCCATGGTGTTATAGTAAAGGTTTTCCTAAGTCCTAAATCTTCACAACCTTGAAAGGCTCAGGCCAAAATGTTGGCTGACCTTGCATCCTTCCATTTCTCCGAGTTTTGATGTGCAAACTTAGGTTGTTAGCCATCCACAAGAGATGGTGATTATTACCCTGCCACATATGTAGTTCACTTTACCATGACTATCTGTGAAAATTCTTTTTAGTTGTTGTTATACCTTTCTATTTGTATTTCTTCTTTTGATATCTTATACCAGGGACAATATACAATATTTGCACAGGTGTGTCTAGTCTATTTCACTTATGAGTATATGTTCAAGTGGCATTCACTTAAATATAAATGCTTCAAGTTTATCATTCTCTATATCTGAGTAATATTCCATTCTATAAAAATACCACATCTTTTTCATCCATTCCTCAGGTGACGGGCATCTTGGTTGTTTCCAAAATTTGGCTATCACAAATTGTGCTGCTATAAACATAGGTACATATATATCACTAGCATATGATATTTTCAATTCCTCTGGGAAAATTCCCCATAGGGGGATAGCTGACTTCAATGGGATTTCCAGCCCTAGTTTTGTGAGGAGTCTCCACGCTGGTTTCCACAATGCTTGTACCAGTCTACATGCCCATGAGCAGTAGAGAAGTGTTCACTCTTCACTACATCCTCTCCAACATTTGTTGTTGGTTGACTTTTTTATGATAGCGATGCTTTTGGGAGTGAGATGGTATCTCACTGTTGTTTTTATTTGCATTTCATGGATGACTAGCAATGTGGAGCATTTTTTCACGTATTTATTAGGTCCTTTAATTTCAGCCTCTGAGAAGTGTATTCATCTCAGATGCCCATTTCTGGATTGAGTCTTTAAATTTGAGGGCCCTAATATATCTTGGTTCTTTATAAATTCTAGACAGCAGACCTTTGTCTGAGTGCTTAAGAGTTAAGATTTTTCACAATTTGTGAGTTGTCTTTCCATTTTGTTGATAATTTCTTTTGACGTGCAAAAACTTCTCCATAAGAGTTGGTCCCAGTTGTTAATCCTTTCAAGTGTTTCCTATAGAAATACATGTTTGTTCATGAACTCTTTGCCTAACCTTCAAGAGTTCCTCCTATGTTCTCTTCCAGGAGATTGAGTGTTCCTGTTTTAGATCTTTAATCCATTGTGACTTTAGCTTAAAGCATGGTGATAAACCTGGGTCAATTTTTACTTTTGAGCATGTAGAAAACCAATCTTTGCAGCACCATTTGTTAAAGAGGCTATCTTCCAGTAAGCGCGTTTGGCCACTTTGTTGAAGATCAAGTTGCTGAGTGTGTTCATAGAGGCCTCTGAAACTTCTAATCTACTCCACTGATCAACAGGTCTATTTCGTTGCAATACCATGCTGATTTTATCACAATGGCTTTGTAGTATAATTTCAAGTCAGTAATTGTGATGCCCCCTGCCTTGTCTTTGCTGGCCAGGACTGCCTTCACTATTCTAGGTCTTTTCTGGTTCCAAATAAATTTGAGGAATGATTTGTCTAGGTCTAGGAAGTATGTTGTTCGCAGTTTGATAGAGATTGCATTAAATCTGTACAACAATTTTGAGAGTATGGCCATCTTCACGATGTTGGTTCTTCCTATCCAGGAGCAGGGAATATCTTTCCATTTTCTGAGATCCTCTACGATCCTTTTTCTTAGGGTACTGTAATTTTCCTTGAAAAGATCTTTGACTTTTTTGGTTAAGTGAATTCCAAGGTATTTCATTTTCTGTGGTGCTATTGTGAAAGGTATTGTTTCTATAGTTTCCTTCTCAGTGTGTTTATCTTTGTAGAGGAATGCTATTGACTTTTGATTAATGACATTATATCCTGCTATGCTGCTGAATTTCTATATCAATTCTAGTGGCTTCTTGGGGGAGTTTTTTGGGTCTTCCAAGTGAAGTATCATATCATCTGCAAATAGTGATAATTTAACTTCTTTACTTATTCTTATTCCTTTTATTTCTTCCTCTTTTCTACTGGCTATAGTTAATGATTCCAAAACTATATTGAAAAAAAAAAAACTATATTGAATAGGAGGGTAATAGAGGACATCCTTGTCTTGTACCAGATATAAGAGTAAAGGATTTGAGTTTTTCCCCATTTAGAATTATATTTGTCATTGGGCTGTCATAGAGGGCTTTTATCAAATTGAGGCAGAGGTCTTCTATTCCAATTTTCTGTAGGACTTTGAACATATATGAGTGTTGAGCTTTCTCCAAAGCTTCTGCTCCATCAGTTGAAATGACCATGTGGTTTTTAGATTTCTGTCTATTAATTTAGTATATCACATTTATAGATTTTCAAATAGTGAACAATGCTTGCATCCCAGGAGTGAATCCTACCTGATCATGGTATATGATCTTCTTGATGATATGCTATATTCTATTTGCTAGGATTTTATTGAGGATTTTTGCATCTATGTATATGAGGGAGATTGGCCTGTAGTTCTCTTTTCTAGTTGTGTCTTTCTCTGGTTTTGGAATCAACATAATACTTGGCTCCAGAAATAATTTTGGGAGGACTGCTTTCTTTTCAATTTCATTGACGAGTTTGAGGAGTGTAGGGATCATATCTTCTATAAATTTCTTGTAGAATTCAGCTGTGAATCCATCTGAAACTGGAGGTTTTTTTGTCGGCAGGCTTTTTACTGCTTTTTGTATTTTGTTGTCTGTTATTGGGTTACTGAGAGTTGTTATATCTTCTTGGTTCAGTTTTGGTAATTTTTACCTTTTGAGGAATCTTTCCATTTCTTCTGTGTCTTCTATTCTGTGAGCATAGATTCTCATAGTAGCTATTGATAATCTTCTGAATTTCCATTGGAACAGTGGTGATTACACCTTTTTTATTCTTTAGTGTTTGTATTTGAATTTTTTCTTTCCTCTTTTTGATGAGGTTAGCTAGAGGCTTATCGATTTTATTTAGCCTTTCAAAGAACCCACTTTCTGATTCGTTGATTCTTTGAACTGTTTTCTTCATCTCAACTAAATTAATTTCTGCTCTAATCTTTATGATGTCTTCCCTGGGCTCTGGGTTTGGTTTACTCTTCCTATTCTAGATGTCAGAGGTGCAGCATTAGGGCATTTATTTTTCCTATTCTGTTTTCCTAATGTGTCAGTTTCCCTCTGAGAACTGCTTTCGTCACATTCCATAAATTGCTACAAGTTGTGCTTCACTATTCATCAAATCGTAGATATTGTTCAGTTTCTTGTTTAATTTCATCTGTGACCCATTGATTGGTGAGTAGGCTGTTCATTAATTTCCATGTATTTAATGGGTTTTTCTGGTTTCTTTTGTCATTTAGTTCCAGTTTCTTGCACTATGGTCAGATAATAAGCATGGGATAATTTCTGTTTTCTTGCACACCCGTAAGCATGACCTATGGACTAGTATATGGTCTATTTTAGAGAATGACCCATGTGCAGCTGGAAAAATATGTGCATTCAACTGTAATAGTGGGTTCCTGCTGTTCTCATTCATGGAGTTCTGGTCACTGTGTCCCTCTCTAGAACATCTTTCAGTAGCCTGTGTAGGGATGGCTTTCTCATCGTGAAATTCTTTAGTTGTTCTTTGTCATGATAGTATTTCACTTCTCCATCAAACTTGAAAGAGTTTTGCAGGGTATAGTAGTCTGGGATGGAATTTGTTTTCATATAAGACTTGAAATACTCTGCTTCATGCTCTCTTTGTCTTCATGGTATATGTAGAGAAGTGGGCTGTAATTCTGATGAGTTTTCCTTTGAATGTGATCTGCTTCTTTTCTCTAGTGGCTTTCAGTATATTATACGTGTGCTGGATTTCTGGGATCTTGACTATTTTATATCTCCATGTGTTTTTAGTTGGGTTGAAGTTATTTGGCATTCTTTATGCTTTGGTTACCTGAATGTTGGTTTGTTTCTTCATATTTGGGAACTTTTTTGCTGTTACTTCTGCCCATATTCTTTTTACATCACTTGTATTGACTCCTTCTTTCTCACTGATGCCTATTAGTCCCACATTGTTCATCTTGACATTGTCTTGCAGGTGATGGATTATTTTTTTCCTGTATCCTAGTTGTTTTTAAGAGATCTTTTCTCACATTTTCACTAGTTGCACCAGTGTCTTCAAGATCTGAAACAGAGTTTACTCTGCTTCATTCAATCTATTTCTTTACTGTTTTGCTCATTCCAGGAATCCATCATATTTCTGATCTCCTCTATTCTTTTATCCATGTCTTTCTTAGAGGTAGTTATTAATTCTTTTACTGCAGAGTTTTGCCCAAATTGAGTTTCTTCCATATATTTCCAGATCTGATTCTTTACTTCAGATGCTAAAATTTAAAAGATTTCTTCCTTTATTTCATAAATTATTTCTGCTGAGTTCCTCTTCACCTTTCTGCTGTTGTTTCTTTTCTTGAACCACTGTTAATTTATACGTTTCAGCTGAAATAGTGTTCTCTGCACCTATTCTGGGTGTGCATTAGGTTTCCGCCATATGTTTCTGGATTTGATTCATTACTTCAGATGCTATGTATTCAAAAATTTCTTTTTAATTTTAGGAATTAATTCTGGTCTGAGTTCCTCTATACCTTTCTACTGTCATTTCCTTACTTGTGACTCTGTTAATTCATTCATTT
Organism: Ctenomys sociabilis; assembly: GCA_004027165.1. Taxonomy (NCBI): domain Eukaryota; kingdom Metazoa; phylum Chordata; class Mammalia; order Rodentia; family Ctenomyidae; genus Ctenomys; species Ctenomys sociabilis. The sequence continues at coordinate 22,068 of PVKA01032808.1, forward strand.
CAGCTGAGCTAGTGTCCTCTGCACTGATCCTGGATGGGCTTGAGGCCTGAGATTGCATTTTTCTCCTTGTCTTTGTCATTTTGTATAGCACTGACCTTTGGTGTAGAGCTTCGGTGTAGTTATAACCTTAGCGTATAATGGGATTCATGTGCCGATGTATTAAGATTGAGTTTATCCAGTTATGCCTCGCCTGGATCTAGCTATTGTGTTCAGCTCCTTTTTGCTGTAGCCCTTCTGGCACTACTGTGAGCCTATGGTTCCCCTCTGATGTGCCTCTGGCCCAGAGAGCACCAGGGAGCACCAAAGCTCTCCCACACACTCACCAGGCTTTGCTAGACTGGATCTGGGGCCAGAAGAGTCGCAAACATTCTTACTCATTTGGAGGGCTTGAGATCAGAGGCTCCAGGAGCTGCAGGGGTCGCGGGGGCGCAGTAGAGAGTCTCACTCACGTGGGTTTCTGAGCTTTGCTCTCTGGGTCTCTCACAGGTGGTCCAGGGAAGCCAGATGTTCTCCCACACACTCACTGGGCTGGGCTTGAGTGGATGGGGCCAAAAGAGTATCAGAAGTTCTCACTTGCTCGGCGGGCCTGGGGACAGGGGCTCAGGTGAGCTGCAGGGTTCACAGGGGTGCAGTAGAGGGTGCCTGAGTTCTGCTCTTTGGGTCTCTCGCTGTTGGTGCAAGGAAACTGCAAGTTCTCCTACACACTCACCTGGCCAGGCTGGGGTGGATCAGGGCCAGGACGCATTTTGTAATACTACTCTATACTGACTCATTCAAGAAACATATACAAGAAGTTCAGGAAATCTATTCACACTGAACACTAAAAACTCCAGCTGAGGGCCTGGATCCTAATATCTTGCATGAGTCCAGATGAAAACCTAGAGCTCATAACAATGCCTCCCACAAATCCAGCTAGAGGCTTAGAGCCCACAACAAAGTCTCATGCAGGTCTGCTTCATAGCTGTGCAGGAAAGGCCCAAAGGTCAGTGGTGGAAGCTAGGAAGTCTATGCCAGTGGAATGAAGGATCTGTGCTAGCAAACTGAAGGATCTGAATTGGAGCTAGGAAGCAATGCTCAAGGTAAGCACCAGAGCTCCAACAGTAATAAAGAAAGCTGAGTTCCCATCAGGAAAGCCAATCAACAAGCTTTCCCATGAGCGCTAAGCAGTGCACCATCTTCTCCCAAGCCAGGAAGTGATGCTCAAAATGAAAACCAAACCTCCTCCAAAGTTCATCGGTAAAGTCAGCATGACAAGATTCTCCAGCACATTGTTCCAATAGCTTCCAATAACTCCAGCAGCTCCTCCAATAGTATACTGAATAGTGTTTTGGCAGCTTCTCTTGTTCTGCCTTTATGCTTCTGGCAACAACCCTCAGGTGAGCCTCCTGCACCCGGCAACACATTACTTTAATTCAGCTGAGTGCAACAAACTGAACACTAATTAGAAATCTACTACAGGATCTAAGGAGCAAGAAATTCAAGGAGAGAGAACAGCTGTAGGGGAGCCCTTTGACTAGAGAGGCCTAGGGTGTTTGATAACAAGACATCTAGCATGGTTTACCAAACAAAAAACAGCAGGAAACAGCTGGTCCTAGAACATCTGCAGGGCCACAGTAAGGATTTCTGGGTTGTTCATCAAGCCCAGTGCAAGCAGATAAAGCACTTCACATCTGAGCAGTGAGTGACCATCCCAACAGGTCAGTAAAGGACTTGGACAGCTCAAGCCACAGTGACATGACACAGTGCACTGTTTTGAAAGGATGTTTGAACTTCTGGTAGGTCAATGCCACACAATACACAAAGCCATAAAGCCAGGCCCTTGATGGTTGGATAAAGAGCATATGGAGTACAACCAAGTGAATTTCAGCACCCCAAAAAAGATAGTGATTTGAGTTTTCTGAATATTAACAGAGAACTTCCCAAATCCCATTTCTCCCACATCTAATATGTGTCATGAAGGAGTCACAGGAAGCAGAACTGGCACATTATCACTCCTACATCTGTCTTCAGTGGCAATGTGCTAAAGAGCCCTACAGCATATACAGAAATTTAGAGAATTCAGTCACTTCCTAGATAAAACTCATTTTAAATTAAAAAGGAGCTTATTTTACTAATGAGAGAAATGAAGGTCATTATATCTGAACACCTGGCTACTACATTTAAGTACTCATAGCTATTAGTGGTACTCTATTCATACATATTACTCTAGAGAGGAACTGCTTTGACATTTGGGGAGGAGGTATTAGGAATCGAACTCTGGGCCTCACACTTGCCAGACAGGTGCTGTACTACTGAGCTACATCCCTGGCCCTGCCATTTTGTTGTTTAATGCAGACACTGTGGAAGCAAAGGTCCAAATCTTACACCTTTTAGGACAAAAAGATGAGGCTAGTTAGGCTGATGCCTGACAAGCAGTCAGAATAAATTAGTTTCCCCTCTCTGAAATGTTCCTTTGTCAGCTTCTGGGGGTCAATCACTGTTTTAGCTCAGCTAATGCTGCCAAGAGTGGAATACCTGATGAGATGCAGAACAGTTTACTTCAAAATCACTGCTTGGAGCTAAAGCATCCTGATGCCAGCTCATACTGAGCTTATTAGTCCCTAACCTTGACTTCTGGGATCATTCAAGTGTTGCAGGAGTGCTTCACTGGGAGGTCAAAAGTCCCGTGGAAAAACACCTTGCTAATTCCTTAATCAGACACAGACAAAGGAACTACAGAATAATGTACAGGACTACAAGATAAACCCTGAGAAGACTTCAATGACCACATAGGAAATATAAAGTACATGTGTTGGTATATAAGTTTGGATCTACCTAGGTCTTAACCATCCAGCAGAAAAGTATAAAAGTATAAAAATGAAGTATACATCGTGAGCCCATAATATTAAGCTGAGC
>PVKA01032809.1:0-24879 GCA_004027165.1 Ctenomys sociabilis
AAAAAAAAAAAAAAAAAAAAAAAAAAAAAAAAAAAAAAAAAAAAAAAAAAAAAAAAAAAAAAAAAAAAAAAAAAAAAAAAAAAAAAAAAAAAAAAAAAAAAAAAAGAACTAAAATTACACCATGCACGTTATCAGATCATAGTGTAATGTAATGAGAAATCAACGACAAAAGAAAACACAAATTATGCAGATTCATGGAACTGCACACGTTCTTAAGTAAACAATGGGTCACAGAGGAAATCAAGGAAGAAATAAGGTGGCTCTAGAAAAAAATGACAATGCCAGCACAGCATATCAGGATTTGTGGCAATGATCAAAGCAGTCCTTTAGTTATTTATTTATTTGGTCTCTATTTCATTATTTCTGCTCTGATTTTTGTCATTGCTTTCTTTGTATGAGTTTCATATTTGGATAATTCTTATGTTTCTATGACCTTGAGATGGATCATTAGGTTATTTGTTCAGGCTCATTTGTTTTTCGAGACATGGGCCTTCATAGCTATAAATTTCCCTCTTACCCTGAACCTTTCATTTCCATTTTCCTCATACTACTACTAATTGATAGACAGATTGATTTATTGATTTCAGTACCTGGAAATTGAACTCAGGAACTTGCATATGTTCAGTAAGCACTCTACTACAAGCTATGTTCCCAGCCCTGATTGTATTTTTTTTAATTTAAAAATTCACTGATGTTCATTTCCAGCAGTGTGACAGATTCCTGAAATTCCTTCCCTAAAATCTTCTTGAATATGCTATCTAAAGTGAATATTCTGAAGTAGCTATTAAGATACCTTAATTTATACAGGCCAGAAATGAAGGGAAAGCCAGAATCCAAAGGAGTATCATAAACGAGCACTCAGGCAGGCAGAGGACCTTAAGGTCACTTGCCAGTGTTTTCTAAACTAGAGCTTGCAGTTTTAACAGTGTCTGGGGTGCAAGGGAGACATGGGGGCTGGCAACAACGGCAGCGCAGTGCCAACGTGGAGACTCTGGAATGAGTCCCCAAAGGCTCACATTTCCAGTAAAAGGTTGGACTGGAAAATATCTGCCATGCAAAGAAAAATTTTGTGTCTCAAGGTTGATTTTGATTGGAAGGAAAAATAACAGTCCCTATCCCTATCAGAGGTTGTACAAGTAAATAATCATGAGTCAGGCCTCAAGCCTAGACTGAAATCAGTTCTACATATCTATCTTGAAACTATTTTAAGTAATAATAATTATAATAAAGTTAAAATCCCTGGGTACTTGGCAAAAATAAACACAAATAGAAAGGGCATTCTCCCAACTGAAGCCTCAAAAAATGCTGACAGATAACGTCCCAACACAAATGAGCTCATAATGAGAGAAAAACATAATACCATCTGGGTGCCATGTTGCACAATGATAATCCTAGCCACTTGGTACCGGCTAAACCAGGAGGATTGCAAGTTCGAGTCCAGCCAGGGTAGCTCAGTGAGATATTATCTCCAAATAAAAAAGTAAAATGAATGGGGGATATAATTCAGTGGTAGAGCTCTCCCCTGCAAGAGTCCTGGATTGAATTCTTTTTTTTTTTTTTTTTTTTTACTTGACTTGACTTTATTTATTTATTTATATTGGCAGAACCGGGGATTGAACTCAGGCCCTTGCACTTGCCAGGGAAGAACTTATTCTACTGAGCCATCTCCCCGGCCCCTGGATTGAATTCTTAGAAACACACACACACTCACACAATCACAAGCCTGTTCATGGAGTAAAACACCATCAGAGTTAGCAGAAGCATCTGCTTCAGAGAGCTGAAGCAGACACATGAGGACGTGTTGGATACTGGAATGAACACTCACAGCAGAGCGTGGCCAACTCCTCTCACAAGGGTCAGATGTGTATACTTCAGGCCTTGCAAGCCACACAGGGTTCTGTCAAAAAGACCCAGCTTTGCTGGGCTAGTGTGAAAGATGCTACAGATGATAGTCGATGAAGGGCTGGCCTTTGTTAACTATATGCTATCACTGTAGCACTGAAAAACAAAGTTGAGAGCTGGGTATAACAAAACTACCTAGAATACACTACTGAGAGGTAAACAGAAAGCCATGAGAGGCTTGCTGACCCTGAAGTTTGAGAACCTTAAAGATTCATCCAATCAGAGGGCCAGCCAAATAGCTCAGTGGATTAAAGTGCCTGCAAGCAGGCGCAGGGGCCAGGGGTTCAATCCCAGGACCTGCCACTCTGGCCCCACTCCCAGGGTGCACCGAGATGACAATTGAGCCTGGGAATGGTGGTGTGCACCTGTAATCCCAGCTCTTGAGAGATGGTAAACAGGTGGATCACTGAGTCTGATCTAGTAGAGATGCTGAACGCCCTGTAGACCCTTCTCTTAAAAAAAAATTCATCCAAAACAATTCATCCAATCAGTATCAGAGAAAGTGACTGAAGAAAGTAGATAGAAACAATCTTCAGCCATTTGCATTCCAGAGCCCCCCCCCCAACCCGTGCGCACAGAGGGAAAGGCTGCACAGCCAGTCAAATGAATGGTTTCCCCTAACTCTGAGAAGCATTTCCAATTGTTCTCAAACTTAGCACCCCCTACCCCTCCCACACACCATCATGGCACCAGGAGGAACAAGCCTCAGGACCTTCAGAGAGCTGCTCCAGAGGGGAGATACTCTGGTCCCTGTCCACCCTCCAACCACCACAAGAGAAACTGAGCCTCCATAACCTCAGAGAGCCAGGCAGAGGGGATAAACACCAAAAATGCCCCTCTGCCATTCGGGGAGCCTAGATCTGGAGGAATCCTGGTGGCTGGCTCCTACACTGCCAGTGGAGCAGCCAGCATGGGAAGCATGCAGGACACAGCAGTCATTTTGTCCAGAGGAATTGTAGTGGATTTCTAACAGGTAGTCAACTTACTACACCCCCAGCTGAATTAAACTAGCACCATGCTGGGTGTGGGAGGCCCACCTGAGGGTTGTTGCCAGCAGAATAAAAGCAGAACAGAAGAAACAGCCAGAACGTTGTTAGGGATGCTGTTTGGGAAAGCTGTTGGAGCTGCTGGAAGCTGCTAGTTCTCTTGGGCAGTTCTGCTGCAGGACCTTCCCATGCTGGCTTTCCCAATGAACTTTGGAGGAGCTCTTGTCCTCATCTCAAGCATCATCTCCTGACTCCGGAGGTTAAGATGTGCCCTGCTCGGCCTCGTGAAGCTTGTCTCATTGGCTTTTCTGATAGGAACTTGGCTTTCCCCATCGCCGGAGGAGCTTGGGACCTCACTGTTGCTGAGGATGGCTGTGGGACTTTTGGGGGAGCTCTGGTGTTCACCTTGAGCATTGCTTTCTGGCTCCAGTTCGGATCCCTCAGCCTGCTGGCACACGTCATTCATCCCACTAGCATAGACTTTCTAGTTTCCACCACTGACCTTTGGACCTTTCCAGCACATATCCATGAAGCAGACCTGAGTGACACTTTGTTGTGGCCCCTAGGCCTCCAGTTGGACTAGAGGAAGGCATGGTTATGAGCTCTAGGCCCTCAGCTGGATTCTTCAGTGTGTAGATTTAGTGTGTGGATAGATTTCTTACACTTGTAGTATGTGACTCTTGGGTGATTCACTATAAAATACTATTATAAAACATGTCCAGCACTATATTATTTACCTTGCAAAACCCCAAACCATGATAGAAACCCACTATAAATCCATTCTAACAAATGGAAATACTTTACATATAAACTCCTAATTTACAATTAATTTTGTTTTATAACCATAGGCTTTGCTTGTGTGGTTCAAAGTACAAAATCAATAGTTAGCACAGTTGGTCGGTTACTAAATTCTGCTTATTACTAATTGGACTACTGTAGTTAGGAAGTCATACCTGTTGTAATCAGTTGTTCTCCTTGTGTAACAATATGGGAAAGCTCTGGTCAATAAACTCATCATAGTTTTACGCCAAAAGACTGGGGACTGAAACAATCAGAAACCAACTGCCCACTCTCAAAATATTTGGAAGGTAGGATTTGGGGGCAGACACAAACCAAGAATCTTCGACACAAAAAAAGATATCCCTGAAGTACAGATTCTTGGCCTTGATATTAGTGATATAGCTACCTACTACCAAACTCACAAGGAACACCACAGAAAACAAACAAAAATGTTTGAAATAGAAACTGGCAAATGAAGGAGCAAAATGCAAATCTCAGATCTCCAGCCCACATAGAATAACTTCCAGGAGATATCAACATACAAAAAATTGGAAGTCAAACACCTGAAATTTCCGAAATGATAGCCACTGAAGTAAAGTAACAGCTCCATCAGGCTATAAAAGAAATTAGATCACAAATAAATGGCCAGGTATAAAAAGAAGTGACAACCACAATGAAAGAGTGCTAGGGCCTGGCCAGATAGCTCAGCAGATTTCAGTACCTTCTTAGGCAGACGTAGGGGCTGGGGGTTCAATCCCCAAGTCTGCCATGCCAGCCCTACCCCAGGGGCATGCTGAGATTGAGACTGGGTATGGTGGCACACACCTGTAATCCCAGCACTTGGGAAGCTAAAAAACAGGAAGGAGTCTGATCTGTGTAGTGAGAGCCTGCAGACCCTGTACTAAATACATAAAAGAAGACTGTCTCAGCATCTAAGATATAGATTAAAAAAAAAAAAAAAAAAGGCAGAGGAGCATAGAAAAATGATGGAAACCTTGAATGAACAATCCAGGAAAGAATTTAAATGCATGAAATAGATTTACATTGGAAATTAAAAATTCCATTGAAAGCTGGCAAAACCTCATGAACGAAACCAATGACAGATGTTCAGACCTTGATGACAGCGTTGCAGCTAGGGAATCACTAAGGGAAGATCTCTTAAAAATAACAAGGAACCAGGAAATAATTCAACAGTGCAAGATTATGCATAGAAAAATACTATAAGACTGAAAGGTGTCAGGGCCTACAAGATAGCTCAGGGACCAGGCGTACAGAGCCAGCCACCAAGACCATGTGTGGTGGCACCTGCCTGTAATCCCAGCACCGGGGAGGCTGAGAACAGGAGGGTCACTATGAGTCTGAGCTGCACAGTGAGACCCTGTACCAAACACATAAAAAAAAAAAAAACTGATAGGTGTCACCAAAAAAAAAAAAAAAAAAAAAAAAAAAAAAAAAAAAAAAAAAAAAAAAAAAAAAAAAAAAAAAAAAAAAAAAAAAAAAAAAAAAAAAAAAAAAAAAAAAAAAAAAAAAAAAAAAAAAAAAAAAAAAAAAAAAAAAATAGGATTCAACACAAATGACATAAAAAGACTATTTGCAGAAATAATAGCAAAAAAATTCCCAAGCATGGGAAAAGTATCTGACATACAGATTAGTGAGGCATATAGAACCTCAATTTGCCTCAACAAAAATAGATCTACACCCAAACATATAATAGTCAAGATCCCAGAAATTCAGCACAAGAACAGAACATCAAAAGCTGTTAGAGAAAAAAACAGAACATCTATAAAGGAAGGCCCATCCGAATTACAACAGATTTTGCTACACAAACCATAAAGTTAAGAAGAGCTTGGTGTGAAATATTTCAGGTCCAAAAAAAAAAAAAGAAAGAAAGAAATATTTCAGGTCCTGAAAGAAAAAAAAAAAATCCAACCAAGACGAATATACCTTGCAAGATAGCTTTCAAAATTAATGGAGAAATGAGATACATCCAAAGCAAAGAACAACTGAAGAAACTAATGACAATCAAATCAGTCCTACAAAGTGTACTGAAAGATATTCTAGAAAGACATAATTATGACCATAATTCCAAGAACAGTAATAGAAAGATTCTACCAAGCAGGGCAAGCAATTAAACAGAGTGAAAAAGTAAGAAACAACAGCAGGAAAATAGCATGACAAAGAAAAGCCAATACATATCAGTTTTGACCATTAATGTGAATGGCCTCAATTAACCAATCAAAAGAAACAGACTGGCAGAAGGGATCAAGAAACAAAATCCAACAATATGCTGGATACAAGAAAACACATTTAGCTCAAAAGGAATTCATAGACTGGAAGTCAAAGGATGGAAAACAATACTCCATGCAACAGGAACCCGAAACTGTTCTGGTTGCTGACAATATAAACTTTGAACTAAGAAGATAAACAGAGATAAGGAAAATCATTATGAGCTTCTTAGGGGAAGACTACAAGAAGAAGAGATAACGCTCATAATTACATATGCACCAAAAGTGGCGGGGAGATAGCTCAGTGGAATAAGCGCTTGCCTGAAAAACACAAGGTCCTGAGTTCAATCCCTGGTACCACCAAAAAAGAAAGCAAAACAGAAACAAAACAAACAAAAAAAAACCCATATGCACCAAATATGAAGCACCCGACTATGTAAGACAAATTTTAACAGACATGAAAAAATCAAATAAGTAATAACACAGTCATATCAGGAGACTTTAATACCTACCATCACAAAGGGAGATCAACTAGGCAAAAAAAAAAAAAAAAAAAAAAAAAAAATCAGTAAACAAATAACAGAACCAGGTCTCTGGGGAGATGGCTCAGTAGAATAAATGCTTCCCTGGCAAGCTCAAGGACCTGAGTTCAATCCCTAGTTCCACCCAAAACTAAATAAATAAATATTTCTCAAAAAATAACAGAATCAAACCAAATTTGTGAACAAATGGATGTAGTACACCTAAATAGAGTGTACCACCCAACAACATAATAAATAATACATACTCTTCTCAGCTATACATGGGAAATTCTCTAAAATTGACCATATGCTAGCCATAGAACATGCTCATATAAATGGAAAGGAATTGAAATTATTTCATGAATATTTTTGGACCATAGTACAATGAAACTGTAAATTACTGACAAACAGAAATGCAAAAACATATGGAAATTAAGTAACACTCTCTTGAACAACCAATGTGTCACAGATAAAATTAAAGAAGGAATTAAACAATATGTACAATCAAAACTGCAGACACAACTTACTTGAGCCTGTGTGATGCAATGAAAGTAATCCTCAGAGGGAAATTTATAGTGGTGAATTCTCACATCAGAAAAACAGAAAGAGCACAAATAGACAACCTTGTGCTACACCTCAAACTTCTACAAAAAAAAGTAAGTTGAGCCAAAAATCGAAAGAGGGTAGAAAGTTACAATGATCATAGCAGAAATTAATGCAATAGAGATTAAGAAAATAATACAAAGAATTAATGAATAAAACAGTTGGCTCTTTGAAAGAATAAGCAAAACTGATAAGCCTCTAGTCAACCTTATCAAAAAAGGAGAGAAAAACTCAAGATTAGTGCAATAAGGAATGAAAAGGGTGAAATCCCTACAGATCCTATAGAAATTCAGAAGATCATCAATACCTACTTTAAAAATCATTACTCTCATAGGATGAAAAACACAAAAGAAATGGACAGATTCCTAGAGACATTTGAATTATGAAAGCAGAATCAAGAAGATATAAAATCCTGAGTAACCTCATATCAGTCAATAAAATTGAAAATGTAATTAAGAACTTACTGACAAAAAAAGCCCCAGTCCTGATGGATTCACAGCTGAATTCTACAAGAAATCTGGAAGGGCCAGCCAAATAGCTCAGCAGATTAAAGTGCCTGCCAGCAAGTACAGGGGCTGGAGATTCAATCCCTGGGCCTGCCACGCCGGCCCTGCCCCTAGAGCACACTGAAGACAGCAACTGAGACTGGGCTTGGTGGCATACACCTGTAATCTCAGCTTTTGGGAGGCTGTAAACAGGCGGATCACTATGAATCTGATCTAGCAGTGAGACCCTGAATTCCCTGTAGACCCCTAAAATAAAAGAAAAGAAAGAAAGAAATTTGGAGAAGACTGAATCTTCCAGGTGCCTTCTTTATCAGGGCAGAGGTCTTTCTACAGCAACCTTGACCCCTATCATCCAGTTGACATGATCCTATGGTGCATCTGCTTTAGTACAACAATCCCAGTCCCACTTTCTGGCTGTGTAAGACAGTCACCATCTCTTACCTATGTGTGCTCAGCTGGACGGATGACACTTGACTTATCTTGACTGCCTTCCAAAAGCTTCTCAACTAATACTTGCCAGACTGTTCACTGTCCTAGTGAACCAATTTTGAGAACCAGTTTTGTCAGATTCTGTTTGTTTTCTGAAGAAAGTTTGAACAGCCAGTGTAAAGGTCTGAAGCAAGAAAACATTACCTACTAGAGTCAGTGGTTGGCCTTTCAGTGGCTGTAATCTCAGCTGTCATGACCCCTGTCTTAGTTACTTTTCTCATTGCTGAGACAAAGTACCTGACACCCAAAGTTCAAGGGAAAACATTTAACTCAGCTCATATGTGGTAGAGGTTTCAGTTCGCAGTGCACTAGCTCCAAGACAGAGGAGAAACAGTCCATGGTGTGTCAGGCAGGAAGCACAGGAGCAGCAGCAGTGAGTCAGCCTTTCTCTTACATCCCATGTAAGATACAAACCTTTTGGGTAGTGTCTCCCACACCCAGGTTGGGGTTGCTGTCTTCAGTAAATTCTTTCAGCCATTCAAAGAGCTGTGCTAATTCTAATCAGTAGACTAATTTATAACCACACATCCTTAACCCAAATATCACATCTTTAACCTATAGTCACTTACCCTAGATTCAGCCACTTCTGAAAAACCCTATCTTTGACCGTGAGGATATTTAAACACAACCCATACCACCCCAACCCCAGCTTTCTGGTGATGGGGATGGAGCCTGCAGCTTTGCGTAAAAAAATCAGTGGGCAATGGGATCCCTGAAGCTTGCCTACCCAGGTCAGGGAGCTCATTTGCCATCCCCGGCAGGCAGGAGGTGCAAGGAGGCTGTGTGGGATCTTGTCAGCACTTAAATCACCTCTGGAGCTGCCTTAAAATGTGAGTTACAGAAAGAAAATCTCTCTTAGGACTGTGAAATTTTGAAAAGCAGAGACTGAAACTTACTCATGTCTGAAAGCTAAACAGACAGAAATCTCAGGACATGGCACATGCTTAGAGAAACTCCTATGGGTTCCCTTGGGAGGTGTTCTTATCCCAGGGACCTGCGGCCTCCAACTTGTGTCTGGCCTTGCAGAGTCACCAGCAATCCCTAACAGAGAGCTGTACTGAGTTCCAGAAAGTCTTGTCCAAAATACCATTCCCTTACTTTTTCACATTCAAATGTGCAAAAAGCCTTTACATAGTCTTTCTCTCTTTTAATCTATATGGAAACCCTGTATGACACAAGTACCAGAAATGTCACCCAACATCACCAAATTGTGAAGTCCTGTTAAAGTAAGAGTCCATCTGTACCCCAGTGTGCCCTCAGGAGCTCTGACCCACCCCCTCCATGCTCACCACATAAAGTCTCCTCCAGGGATTCCAGGGTCCCAGAAGTGGCTTCCCATCACCCATGAGCCACACTCCTTGGCTGTCCTGCCTTCATTGCGACAGATCCATGGCTCACAGCTCACTTAGACCAGTACTTTGCTACTGGTGTCTGTCCTGAGTCCTCGGGGTACTGTAGTCTTATGGTGAGATGGCGAATAATGGTTCTGATCCATTTTGGCAAGGGTTTTGTCACCTAGACCCCAAGGCTATATTCTGCTCCAAACCCACGTCACCAATTTGGGTGACAGATCAGGAACAGAGAAACATTTGCACAGGACGGAGGACAAAGGCATGGGCCACAGGGGTCATCCTTCTCTTCCACTGCCTTCTCTTACTCCTGAGCCTCCTGCACGCAATGCAAGGATATCCAGAAAGCTCCCTTCTCTTCCAGCCAAAAGAAAAAATGCCCACATATACTGTCACAGTCATACAAGCGGCTCAAGAGAAGCGTCGGTTCTGTTCACATCTCATTCCTGTCAAGCCTCCACCAGCCCTTCTACATCAGCATTATCTTCACATCTTATGGTCAAGAACACTGAGATTTACACCTCATAAAAAGAACTGACTAGGAGAAATGGGGCTTGACCCGAGTCATTGGCGTGGAAACCAGTTCTCCCTTCATTTGGCCGCAGCTAAATAACTTCACTCCGCACTGCACCTCCTCGTTAAACCAGACATGGTTCACTTTCGGTTTTTACATGTCAAAGTTATCTCTAGCCTGTTCCTAATTCTCCCTTTTCTCTCTCTCATCCATGTTTCTTTGGCTAGGGTTTCCTAGCTTCAAGAAATGTCACTGCCATAACAGCCAGTGCAATAGAATATTTTCTTTGCAAAAGTAATTTTGGCAGAAGCCAGTTGTTTTCTGTAGAAATTTTAAGCAACCAAAACAAAGATTAAGATTTTTATGTCTAAATAAGTTAAAGCTGCCTCTGTTTTGCTTATACTCTAACCTCTATCTAGAAAGTGGAAAAATTTTTAAAGAAAAGTAACTTTTCACGTCTGTCCAACCTTTCACAATGTAGCCAATGCCCTTTGGAGTCTCCATCTAGAGCCAGAGAACAGACGACTAAATAGGAAAAAGAAATGTAAACCATAGAAATAAAACTCCGGCGAAGTGCCACATTTGAGCCATTGTCTCAAATGTTTTGAGTTTTAGTTTAGGAAAGAAAATGTGAAACAGAATGATTACATCACAAATGGAACATTTATATAGCTATTGGGATAGAAAAACATTCAGTGAAGGCAAAGGCTGCGTGATTTCAATGAGATCCAGGTGGAATAAACTTTCCAGCAAATGCCTGTAGACTGGCCCATAAAAGTGAAGGGGAAGGCTTAGGACAAGAATAAATCTGTAGCACACTGTGTGCTCATCCTGACTACAGCCACGTCCTCTCCAGCCAGGTCTCTTCTAAATGCTGCTACTGTCCACCCTTCCTCTCCCGCCTTCTGGGTGCATCTGTTCACTGTCCTCCCTGCCCCAACAGGGGAACAACATCACTCCTGAGCTAGCGCTGAGAAGAGCAGCAGAGAGAAGAAAAGGACCCATACATCAGAGCAAGAGCAACAGCTTCGAAGCCCTTGCTAAGAATCAACTACAGGACTGAACTCTGTGCCTGAATTATGCATCTAGCCTGCAGCATTCTAATGGTGTGAGTTTGATCCTGGTCCCGCTGTATGGTTAGGGAAAATAAGGTTTGGAAAGGCAAAGCTCTTTGCCCAAGATCACACAGCTGGCTGGTGGCACAGTCAGCTCTCAGAGGTGATCTGTCTTGAATTAAATGCAATTTAATGTATCTCACACTCTGAGTAACTAATTTGAAGATAACAGTATGCAATGTATTGACCATTGTTACTCTATTATCCTGTTTTGAAGTTTCATTTTGCCTTTTTTCTTTTTAAAATAAAAAAAAAACTTTAAAAGCTTGATCTGTTTTCAAAGTTACTCTAACCAGTAGCCTACACATCTCCCCACAATAGCTGCTAATTATGGATGTACTTTGTTGTACTCTTTTAGCTCATTTATCCCCCCTCCAAATAAATGCAAAAATAGAAGCCATTGGATCCATTTAAGGTTGAAGAAATAATTATCCACCCATCAGCTAAGCATATATTAAATGCCAGGAAATATATGTATCTTTTCTAGGCATAGTTAAGATTACCATCCATTTTTTTTAGACACACAGTCCCTGAGACCCAGAATAATTAAAGAATCTGAGGGAAAGTAGCAAAATTTGGAGAGTAGCGTGCATCAGATTCTGAATGCCAGTACCACACTACTACAAAGGTGCCTTTCAGTGAGCCCCGGAAGGTCGCCACCAAGCCCAGGTCTGTGTGCTCAGTAGTGCAGGAGGTAAGAGGCACCTGATGTCAGAGACAATCCCTGGGGAGCAAAGGAGATAGGGAGGGAGTGCTAGGGTAGGGACCGCAGGCCTGGACAACCTGGAGCAGCAGCAGCTTGCTTCCCGAGGCAGGCAATGCAGAAACTGGGTGTGCAAAATGGGGACCCAGTCTTCACAGGAAGGGCGATGGCAGTGTCAAGCAGAAGCAGAGGTCTTCCTTCCTAGCCCAACCGGAGCCTGAGGGGCACTGAGGCTTAGCCAGTGAGGAAGGCTGATAGGAGGCAAAGCCCACAGGCCTGTCCCTGCCCCAGGCCCACTGCCTCCCCACTGATCCCACCCTCTTCCTAGGATACGCTTCCTGCCACTCCTAGTCACGTTCCCTCTTCAAGGTCAAAGTGGATATTTCTTTTTATGTCCCCAAGGAGCACTGCAGTGTAAGCTGCATGGGTCATTTCTTCAAGTCACTGTCCTGTGCCTGTGCTCGTCGTGTGGTTCTGGACCCAAAGAACACTATCAGGCGAGTTAAGATCTTCAGACCTTTTCTCTGCCAGCTTGTGCCAGAGGCATTCTGGACTTATTCCCGAAATGGTCACGGCACTCTGGTGACTATCTTTTGCTAACAAAATCCAAGAGGAAGGCCTTCCATTCACATGATTATTAGCAAAATGAATGAAGGAGTGCTTTACAAAGAACCGAACACTAAGAAACTAGAGGGAAAATTGTATTAAAGAAGAAAGGAGAAAGAAAGTCAAATGTGAGGCCCAGGCCACCTGGGGAAATCTCTGGGCCAGCATAGATTGTCCCTCATATTATTCCTAGTCTAAACTGAGAGGAACTGAGTTTATTTTAGAACACAAGAAAAACCCTCATGCACTAAAATATCTTGGCCATTGAGTTGCAGTACACAAGGTGCCAGGAAAAAGTTGGACTGTTAGTGTGAGACGCACAGCACTCTCATGTAGGTGAAGAAGACTCAGAATAGAAGGAGTCGTAATCGCCAAGGAAACAGGAAGTAGTCCTGCATGCAGAAAGGGAATGCAAGAGAGTTACCATGCTTCTGTACAGAAAGTCCCACCAGCTAGGGCCTCAGGCAACATGCGAGCCAAGAGTCCTTCCAGGGCGAGGGCTTCCCATGGACACCCAGGAATGGCCGAGGCTTTCTGAAGGCAGGCCACATAACTACAGGCAGGCAGTAATAGGCGTCAGGACTTAGCTGTCGGAGGTCACCTTTGGCCAAAACAAAACAAAAAAAAAAGCTTATAAAGCTTGTTGATGTTCTTAGCCAACAAATTCAGCTCTTTGATAAAAGGAGAAACTGGAATTCTGGATAAAATGTTAACCAATGAGGAAGAACTGGTTTCAATATAGAAATTACAAGAGCCTTGGGAGAATGTGGGCATGTCTTTAGGGAGCGCACAACGGCGGGGAAAGGGAATGTTACATAAATTCCAAGGCAATGTAATAACGAACAATCCAGTGAAAAGGGAAAGGATAAGTAAACTCACAAGCCAGTGTGGCCACACAGAAAACTTTCTCATGAAGCCACACTTTTTAGAAGGATGTGTTTTACAAGCAATAATGAGGGACATAAATCCAAAAACCAATACTAAAAAAGAAGAAAAAGAGAAAAGAAGGCTTAGGAAGCCTAAAATCCCAACTAATGGAAAATGCAAGAAGCAAGAAAAATTAACAAGGCACTCCATGATAGATTGTGATGTGGAGGCCTGGGGAGGCAAAAGAAAAATAGGGAGGAAGGGAAGGAGTGACAGAGGAGAGAACAAAAGAAGAAAGACTACAGAAGGAAAAGAAGCCAGGCATGGTAGTGCACGCTTGTAATCCCAGCACTTAGGAGGGTGAGGCAGGAGGATCATTCCAAGTTTGAGGCCAGCCCGGGCTACAAAGTGAGCTTTAGGCCAGCTTGAACTACATAGTGAGATTCTGTCTCAAAAAGGCATAAAAGAAAGAAGAAGAGAAGGAGAACAAGAAGATGCTATGGAACTGGCAGATAGCTCAGCAGTCCAAAGCACCTGCTTGGATAAGCTGAGGTAAGCACAGGGACTGCAGTTTGATTCCTCAGCACTACATACTGTGCCAGCCCTGCCCCCAGGGCAGACTGAGCTGGCCACAGTAAGGAGGAGAAGAAAGAGGAGGAAGAGAAGGAAGAAGAGGAGGAGAAGAAGAGAAGGAGGAAGAAGAAGAGGAGGAAGAGGAGGAGGAGAAAGAAAACGAGGAGGAGAAGGAGGAAGAAGAGGAGTGGGAGGAGGAGGAGAAGAACAACAACAACAAGAACAAGAAGAAGCTATGATATTAGGTGGAAAAAGTGCACACCGCCATAAGCTTAAATTCTATCCTCTGGAGTGAGGGCAAGAAATTCTAAATTCTAAATTCTAAACATGCATCAAAAAAGACAAGGGAAAGCACCCACAGTAATTAAGGAAATAAGGAAAACTCTAAGCACAACAATGATTTTAAACCCCTGGATCTAGAGTATGAAAAGAACTTGTGGTATAATCTCCAAGCCACAAGCCATGAATTTGAGAAATTGTGGACAAAAAGAAAAGAGCCAGAAGTCTTGAGAAATGTTTTACTTTGCAATATGTTAGGGGGAAAATAACAGAATCTGGAAACTACCCATCCAAAGGAGAATTGTTTGAGGGACTGCAGTAATCACAGCACATCTGATTTTTTAAATGAGGGTTGTTGTCAAATTAGTCTTCCAACAGAGTAATTGCTGTGATCAAAAACTTGGAAGGCATACCATACAAAAGAACATGTTCAGAGACATGCACGCCAAAGGTAAGATGCCAAAGAAAGTACGGAGATTTATGAAATATGCAATATGACTGTGTCTGCAAAGCCAGAGGACTATTTTGTGTTGCTTTAGGAAGCACCAGAACCAAGAGTAGAAATTTCAAGTGAGTATATTTCCTCTTGATATTCAAAGGGCTTTTCTGTTCATTCATTCAACGATGATTACTGATCATTTTCTTTGTGACACATGTTGTTGCAAAGCTCTGTGGATCCACGACAGATTATGATTTTCCTTATCTGCATGGGATTGGCAATCTTATGGGGGAAACAAATAATAAACAGCCAATAAATGGTATAAATCACAGATTATAGAAAATGCCAGGAGGGAAAGAATAAGGGACAGAGAATAACAGAAAATGTCTGTTTTAAAATGATATGGACAAACTTCTCTGAGAAGGCGATGTTAGGCTGAGACCTGCATAAACATTTGGGCCAAAGAGAACAGATGATGCAAAGACTTGAGACTAAAGACTATTTGTTTTGTTTTCAGAACTGAAGGGCACTGGGATGAAATGTTTAATGGGGAATAAAGAGAAAATGGTACAGATTATGAGATAAAGGGGAAAAGAAAAGCAGGCTTCAGGGACTAAGAAATTGCCACTATCAGGAATTGAGAATATGGTCTAAGAGAAGTGGGAAGTCGCATAAGTGTTGAGCCAGGAAACTGTGAAAGCTGATGCCTGCGTTCTGAGGAGCACGGTAACTGCGGGTGATCGGTGGTGAGTGAGGGCCCGCGGGAAGCTCCTGCACCGTGTGGACAAGGGGTGGCGGCTGCACCAGCTGAGGGCATCCAGCTGGAGAGCTCCCCTGAAATGCCTTAGAGGCAACAGAGACCACAGTTACTGATGAGATGAATAAGCAGCTTGAAATATAGGACCCCAAATATGACTAGAATAACCCCCGAGTCTTGGGTGACGGGCATTGAAGGGTTACTGTGAAGGACATCAGAATGGGCAGGGTGGACTGGAAAAGCCGAGGCTGTTCAGTGGTGACAACAGAATGCCTCCTTCAGGCTGCAGGTCTACAGAACATAGGCTCTGGGACTGGCTCCATTCTTAAAATGCAAGTAATTATAAATTTTTTCCTGTGCATCCAGACATTATTTTTATAGAAACGTATAATGTTCCCAGTGAAAATAACAAAATTATTTTTGAAAATGAGCAAAATTGCATATATATAGTTTATATGAGAAATATTGGTATATATATATATATATATATATATATATATATATATATATATAAAATTTATATGAGACTCTCACAGTAATTACTCTGTTGGAAGACTAGTTTGACAACACCCTCATTTAAAAAGTCAGATGTGTTGTGATTACTGCAGGGCCCCCCAAACACTTCTCCTTTGGACAGGTAGTTTCCAGGATTAAACATATTATCTTGGTACCCTTCAGTTCTGATTATAAATCCAATATGTGTGTGTGTGTGTGTGTGTGTGTGTGTGTGTATGCATGAATTATATGTGTATCTAACTTATAAAGGCATAGAAATTTTCTTATAGTTTAAACTTGTAAAAGGTATCCATGCTTCCAAAACACGTCATATATGTTAATACACAACAGACACAAATACCACAAATTTTGCTAAAGACAGCACAACCACATTTTTATCTTGCCATGTCATCAGGAAAACCCATCCCTTGAAAAGTTTTTGAAATTTAATAACCCTAAGACACTCTCATGACGGAATGAATTCCCCCAGCCCTGTTTGACTCCCAGTAATCTCATCTAACTATGCAAATGCCTCTGCCCTCGAGTACCACAAATGCCAGGTGCTAACCGCGGAACACATGAGAACCCAGCTGGGGCAAGGATTTTTCGCTAGCATATACTGATCTTAGCAGGAGCACCAGACCCAAAGCATCAAGAACCTCCACACCGAACCTTTGGGGTGGCTGGCCCTTGCACACAGCTCCAGTCTGGCAACAATTAAACATGGGGGTTTCAACTCCAAATCACAAATAACTTAACCTTAGCCACGGCACTCAAGCTATCGATAGTTAGGCCTCACAAACCATCAAAAAGCTTATGTGGGAACCTCACCCCGGGTCCTTTTCTCAGCATTAAACTCTTTTTCCATTCAGTTTCATTGTAGGAATGGGGGAATGGAGGCACCACGAGCAGTAACGTTGGCTGGCAGGTGTGATTTTGCATATTTCTTCTTCAGAGACCTCGACTGTGGTTTCAGCTCCACGAGGGTGTTTTGTCTGGCTGTCTGGCCATAACACGGGTTGTCCCATAAACAATTTGTCATAGTGGGAGAACCGCATATTTGGAGGACAGAGATAGCTCACACCACGTGGTGAAATGTTGTAGTCTTGTCAGTTATGATCTTGGACCACAGGTCATTTCTTAAACCAAGTGTCCTGACCCCTCAGAATTTTGTGCCCACTGGGTAGTGGGCAACAACCCTCCCTGGTCAGGGTCTTTGTGGGTGATGTGCTGATTAGAAACTAAAAACTGTAAATGGCTTAAGGAGCTTTCATACAGGAGCTTTTGGAGGAAAAAATATATTTGAAAAAGATATTAGTACTAGATGCAGATTTTGGCAGAGATAAGCTTGATGTTGTTAAGATAGGACTTATAAAAATGTCTCTTTTTGTTTTTTGTTTTTTTTTTCCCCACTCAACATTTATTCCATCCAGAGGTGCTGGTGAAACATCTCTGTGGAAAAGGGTGCAATCTGAAGGACAGTGGAGTTGAACAAAACGCTGCACACAATGCCTTGTCAATGAAATGTGCACTCAACAGATGCCACACACTGGGAAGCTCCTCGTGCTTAAAAGTCACACTGTGGTCGGGTGTGTGGCTCAGCAGCAGAGCTCTTATCCTGCATGCTCAAGGCCCTTGGTTTGATTCCCGGCACTACAGAATAAAAAACGAAAGTTCCACTACCAGCATTCTCTTATCCACCAGAGAAAAGTCCTTAGGAGCTTCTGAGCCAATATGAAGGGAAAGTCCAGGCAAAAAATGGGAGTGGGCAGCTGATGTGGGGATACCCGGGATGACAGAAGGAGCAGGAGACCCTGAGGGGTCAGGAGGGAGAGGGAGAGAGGTGGAGGGGCAAGCTGAGAAGCTTTTTCAAAATCATCAAGAAGAAACCCGGAGGATGCCAAAAGAAAGCATGAAAGAAAAACAGCCCAGCCTGGGCCTCTCCAGGCTGTCTTTTCTAAGTCATAAAACCCTCTGGTTTTCCTTGTGTAGAATCACTGTCCACAGTGCTAAAAACAGCACATCCTTATTTTCAGCTTGGGGAGGAAAAAAAGAAACATGAAAACAATCAGTGTGGTTTCAGTGCAATGGGGCAAAATGTTTTCTTGCAGTAAATTAAGATATTGGAGAAAGAGACAAATGCTAAGGGGTGGGGAACCAGCAGTGACAATCACGTCTCAAGAGGCACTACTCCTTGTTTTGTCACGGTCGCCTGGACACCAGCTTTAGGCTTCCAGAGGAGCGGCGAACAATATGTTTGCTTTAGAGTGCATTCAATTGAACAAATATGTATTGAATATTTACAACAGCCTTGCTGCACATCTAGAGAGCTATGTGGCACAGGCAGATTTTCTAAGGCAGCGCCAGCACTTTGATCTTCTGGGGCTCTGACATCTGTTCTTGTCATCTGCACATTCATATGTTCATAGCGGAGCTCCAAACGAGCCCAAGGAATGGCATTCTGAGGCCCCAGCGAGCTGTGTGACGCGGCCAAGGCAATCGAGTGGAGATTTATGCTCAGAGATAATAGCATCTCGCTAACAGCTGCCAAGAGGTGAGCAGCCCATTCAGATTATAAAATATTCTATATGTTGCTGAACAGAAACTATGGTTTTAGAGATGAGTCCTACATCCTTCAGGCTTCCTGTGCCTTGTATACAGCATTATGGCTTTTAGTCCCCGTGTGGGATGTCAGCTCCCATGTCCTCTGAGGGTTGGATTCATGAATTATGAAAGTATGCCAGAGTGGTCGCTTCTCAGGGTCCTCTCCAGCCCTTCTCAAGCCACATGGGAGCACCAGTGCCTGCCTGCAGAGCCTTGCGCCGCAGTCCTTGGCTTTCTTCTGGAGAGACCTCTCTGAGACTTCAAAATGTCAGAGCTGTCCCATGGGTCAGGGAAGTTAGCCTGGTCCACAGGCCTGATCTCCCATCCTGGACCCAGAAGCCCCTCTCTTGAGGCCAGGCCTCTGAGTCTTTCCTGGATGTGGCTCCTGCAGCTTTTGCCCTGAGCTCTTTGCTGTGGGGCACGCGCTTCCTAGCCTGCCAGGCGCACCTTTCCATAACCTCTGGCCCCTGCAGGCCACCATCTGGGGGACCTCCCTTAGCCGAGGGATTGGCCACTGGCAGAAATGCAAGCAGTGTAGCATATTATGGAGAAAAGAAACCACCGGGGGGAGGAGGGGGACCTGGGCCACTCCTGTTTCCAACACTTGCAGGACTAATAGCTCACTTTGGGCAAAAATCCGCAAGGCTAAGCATTCACCATGCACATCTAGGCGGGAACCGGCAAGGGAGCTGTCAGAGCCCAGCTCTCCGTCTGCCTCAGCCATTCACCGGCTGGGTGACTCGGAGCTGTCACCTCGCCTCCCAGGCTGTGTCAGCAGAATCAGGACTTCACCCAGAAGATAGCTCAGGCTGTTGGAGCTCTCAGTGTGCTAAGGTTGTGATGTTGCTTTACAGAATGGAATCCGTTTTCTGCCTTTTGATGAAAAAGCTTTACACATCAAGAAATGAGTTCTTACAGTCCTTAAAATGTACACAAAACCCGAAGAAAAATGAAAACATATGACCAACAAAATTTGTAAATGAATACATGTACCAGCATACTCCATACTAGCTCCCCAAAAGCTGGAAAAGCCCAAATGTCCATTGACTAAAGAATTGGTAAACAAAACGTGGGGTAGCTATAACTATCTTTAACAACAAAAATGAAGTACTGCTACTCTCCATGACACCGAGGAGCCTTGAAGCAATGTGCTAAGTGAAAGAACACACACACAAAGCCAGACACAAGAGACATTGTATGTTGTGTACTTCTAGATTATAGGAATAGAATTGCTTGGTCATATGATTAACTTCATGTTTAACTTTTTGAGAAGCAGCCAAACCATTATCTGAAGTTGCTGTACCATTTTATGTTCCCACCAGCAAGGTTCCATTTTCCACACCCACGCCAACAGTTTTTGTTCAAAATTTTTTTTATTATAGCATTCTTAATGGGTGCAAAGTGCTATTTAATGCAGCTTGAGTTGTAGTTCCTTAACAGTTTATTGTGTAGAAAACCCTCCAGAGTGTTACTGGCCAATGGTGTATTGAGAAATGTCTCTTCTTCACAACTTTTACCTATTGTTGAATTGGTCGGTCTCTTGATTGTTAAATTGTAAATATCTTTTGTATATTTTTGATATTAGACCCTTATCAAACATAGGACTTGCAAAAATTTTCTCCTATTCTGTAGAAACAGATACATTCTTTAATGCCATTTGACACTAAAAGTTTGATTTAATAAACATTGCTGATTTTTTTTTCTATTTTTGATGCAATATGGGAGACACCTCTGTCAAATCCAAAGTCCCAGAGATTTACAATTATATTTTCTTCTAAAAGTCTATACTTTGGGGGGCTGGCAAGACAGCTCAGCAGCCTGAAGTGCCTGCTCAAGCAAGCTCAAGCAAGCTCAAGCAAGAGCACAGACTGCGGTCGATCCCTTGCACCACGTGCCATGCCAGCCCTGCCCCCAGAGCAAGTGGAGCTGGCCACAGAAGAAAAAATTATACTTTTAGCTTTCATATTTAAGTCTGTTACTTTTTAATTTTGGTGTATGGTGTGAGGTAAGGCTCCAAATCCATTTGGAGCCTTTTTACCCATTTATACATGGATAAAAAGTTGTACCAGCATCATTTATTTATAAAAAAAAAAAAGAAAGAAATACCCTTGCTGAATGATCTCAGCATGACTGTCCATATGTATAGATCTATTTCTGGACCCTCAGTTCTCTTGTTTTGGTCTATACCGTATCAGCATTACATCATCTTGATTACTTTCTAGTAGGTTTTGAAAGCAAAATCTTAGGCTAGAGAAACAGCTCAGTGGTCTAAGCACCTGCCTGGCAAGCACAAGGGTTCTTGTTTGATCCCCAGAATCACATGCCCTACATGCCCTGGAAGCCGGAACACTGTGCTGGCCACTGAAACTGGATGTGGTGGCACAAGTCTGGGTGTGGGGGCACAGGGAAGGCTGAGACAGGAGGATCACTGTGAGTCTGAGCTGCATAGTGAGACCCTGTACCAAATAAATAAAGATTGAAAAAAAAATTTTTTTAAAAGAAAGTAAAAACTTTGTTCCAATTTTGTTCTTCTCAGGATTGTTTTGGCTATACTGGGTTTAAAACATTTAATATAGGACCAGCCAGATGGCTCAGAGGACTAAAACACCTACTTAGGTAAACACAGCAGCTGGGGTTCGAATCCCTGCATGCTGTGCCTCCCCTGGGGTGCACTAAAATAGCAACTGAGACTGGGCATGGTGGCACATGGAGGATGAAAAATAAGATCACTATGAGTCCAATCTGTGCAGTGAGAACCTGTAGACCCTCACTAAATACATAAAAAGTAAAATAGAATGGAATAAGATGAAACAAAACATTTAATATAATTTCCACTCATTCAGGAAAATTATATTCTCTCTGAGGTGCCTTCTAAGGAAAACAAAATATGACGTCCTAAGACCTTTCCTTTTATGTCTCCCTTCTCTGACTTAGCTGTACAACTTGATCTTCAAGTGTAAAATCCCTCCATCAATCCCTCAATCAGTCTCTCCCCCACCCCTCTGCTGGCGTACATTTCTCTATTCATAAATCCTGGAATCCATGTTCCCATAAATACGTTGAAAGCACCTATGTTCCCTTCTGCAATGCCACGCTTCCCGAACAAATCTTGCTCTGACTCCAAAAGCGCTGGAGCCCCTTTGAGGCTTGTATTCCTCATAAAGAACGAGCTTAGGCTTCTGTCCAACTCTTTCCACTTGGTGCTCTTACAGGAGGGGTTTAACTCTTTGTAGAGAATGAAAACACATAGTACACAGCCATTATTGAGTGAAAACAAGAAGAAAATCAGCTACAGAAAGTTTTAAATCAAAGGTGATTTTTATTTCTGCATGTAAGTTGGTTGTTTCCTTTCTAAAATTGGAAACCAAACAGAAATAAAGTACTTAATCAGCCAGCCTATCCTTCACAGACAAGGCATCATCTCACAGTCACAAACTCAGAAAAATCCTATTTTTTTCCTTCATGACTTAAACATACTGAAAAAAATGGAGATGTAGTTCCCTCTGTAAATTGATCTTGCAGTCAATAGCTCAGCCTCTTTTGTGTCTAATAAGTATACTTCACTAAACTAAATATGACAAAGGTTTTAAAGAATGTTGCAGAGATGCAAAAGGTGGCCTTGAACCACCTGGAGTCACAGAGGCGCAGGAAGCCCTGGGCTGTGCACTGCGTTCCAGGTGGCACGGCTGATGTGGAGGGTCACAGACTTGGCTGCAGCGACCTTCTCTGCTTTCATTGATTTTCTTAGAATGAGCCCAGAGGACCTTGCGCGGAGCCAAGCACCAGCCCGGGGGAGGCAGCCACTCCCGCAGCCCTCTGCGTCCTGCCCTTGTTGATTGCAGGGCTGTGCTAAGGGAAGAAAGGCAAGGCCTGTGTTTCTAGAGGTGCAGACTTGGGGCAGCCCTGGGTCCAAAGTACTTTTATCCTGTGTCACAGAAACAAGCTCTGGGGAAATTCTGAAGTGGAAACAACTTCAGCTAAGGAGTTTTAATTTGGAGATGTGTTTCCTTGAAGCCAAAAAATATTAAGATACAGGGAGCCTATAAATTCACAGTTCCCTTGCATGGGATAAAAAGCAGCATACCTTTAATTTATAAATATATTCTTTGAGTTTTAAGGCAAGCACAAATAGACGGAGACTGAATGAGGAAAGCAATGTTATTACCTAATCCCTGCAAGTGAAACAAAATAGCCAATCACGCTACCGTTGCAGCCCCACTTGAAAAGTTAGTACTGACTTAGAGGGGGAAAGGTATATTTTTAGATTCTCTTTCTTAGGATATCCAATCATATGGCAAACCTTGGGATCAGATTTGATGACAGACAATGCCAGCCACGAGAGCAGCAGGTGGCATATGCTAAATGCGTAGGTGTGACTCATTATTAAAATGTTCCGAAATAGAGAAGAGGCCCTCTAGGTACTTATCATCGCACAGCAGCTAGGGAAGTCCTGGGGTTTGCTGCCCCATGTGCAGTTCAACTTTTCTGCCTGAATGTCTTCCCTCCCTCTTGGAAGCAGCTTTGATCACATCTTGATGCTTCACGCCTCTCCCTTCCCCAGCTTCAGCGTGAGCTTCACCATGAAATCTTTCCTCAGGAGCTCGCTTTTCTTCAAACCTTTTGAAAATCACACTCCTGGAGAAAGGTCAGAAGAGCGTGACCCCCTAACAAACAGTCTGTTTGGGAAGAGTAGATGTCAACCACTACAGGGCCCAGAAGAGCCGATAATTTTTCGTCTCCATAGGAAACCGTCAATCTGAAATGAACTACGGGCACCGGAAGGCTTTAACTTAAACTGAGAACACCTGAACCACCACGCAGCACAGATTTTCTCTGTTACCCAGAAAAGGTTCTAGAACCTCTCTTCCAATTACTAAGACATAGTGATAGAGATTACGAGGTTTGGATTCAGGCTAAAGCACAAGAATTTTAAGGTTAACAAGCAAACAACTGTTGGGGTATAGTTTATGTAGGGAGGGGGGTGTTTTATGTTTTTGTCCTTTTGAGACAGGGTCCCACTATGCAGCTCAGGCTGGCCTTTGAGCTCACTTTGTAGCCCAGGCTGGTCTCCGACTCCTTCTGAGCTTCCAAGTCCTGGGCTTGTACCGCCACGCCCTACCCTGTTGGGGTATTTTACATTATTTTAATTTTTAGAAGAACACATGGAAGGGGCTGGGGAGATAGCCTGGCAGTCTAAGCGCCTGCCTGGCAAATGCAAGGACCCAGGTTTGATCCCCACACCACATGCTGTGCCACTACCAAAACAGGGAGTAGTGGCACACGCCTATAATTCCAGCACTGGGGAGGCTGAGTCAGGAGGATCACTACCAGTCCAAGTTGCATAGCAAGATCTTATATCACATAAATAAATAAATACATAGAAAAGTTATTTAAAAAAACAGGGAAGATCCACATCTACCCGGTCCAGTATCACATTTACTAGCTACATGGGGTTCCTGACCATATGAAATGTAGTCAGTGTGACTGAATAACTGAGTTTGAAATTTTATTTAATATCAATTAATTTTGGGCTGGCTGGCGAGATAGCTCAGTAGACTAAGCACCCACTTAGGCAAGTGCAGGGACCAGGTTTCTATCCCCAGCTCTACGTGCCACACCAGCCCCCCCGCCCCCTGCCCGGCGTACCTACCCGGCCACCAAGACCTGGTGGGGTGGCCCGTGCCTGTAATCCCAGTTCTGGGGAGGCTGAAAACAGGAGGATCACTAGGAGTCTGAGCTGCGTAGCGGGAATTATTTAATGAATTGTATCTGTACCAAATACATTTTAAAAAATAGAATATCAATGAATTGAAACATAGAATCATTATATATTTTTATATTATATTCTTTTTTAATTAAGAAAGGAGGTTGGGGATGGGCTCTCTGGGAAGGCCCCGGGTTCAGTGCCAAGTACTGAGGGGCCAGGTGCTCTAGGGCCTGCCAGGATTGGTAGTTAGCTGCTCCGCCTCGGGTCTCCTCTCGTATGGGCCACAGGCCACACCCCATCTATCTGCGAGTTTCCTGTAGTGTCAAGGTCTCTTCTAGGCTCTGTGAGTGCAGCAGCTAAGAACCTGGCTTGTTCAAAGCATCAGGCCTCACACTGCAGCTTCACTCCCAGTTATCTGTGCGGCGTGGGGTCTGGGACAGGCAGCTGAGCCTTTGAAGCCAATTCCTCCACTTGTTTAAAAAGTAGCAGAGAGGGAAAGAACAGAAACCTCCCTCACAGGCTGCTTGTGAGGATGTGAGGAGACGCAGAGGCTGACTCAGGATCCAACACTGGGCAGGGAACAGGAAAAACAGGACGATGTTCTAGAACGCTACCATGGTCTTTCCCAGCCTTCCTGCCCCACACCGGGAAGCTTCTAGAACCGCTTAAATACCACTTTGTAAATGCCTCCTAATGTCTCCTCAGCTCCTCTTCACTGCCTCCCGGGCGTCCCGAGGGAAATGCCTGCCAGTTGCCAGCGTTCTCCTCAGGGTCCTCAGGCAGGCTGTGCTGCCCCTGGTCACCTCCGACAACACCGGGCCCATGCTGCCAGGAAGCCAGCTCCTCTCCGTGGCCCCCT
>PVKA01032810.1:2500-24960 GCA_004027165.1 Ctenomys sociabilis
ATATCAACTAAGAAGAATTTTTCATGGTAGTAAAGAATTACTAAGAATACAACATAGCAAAAATGCTAGAATGGCAAATATATGACCAGCACTTCTAACAGTTTGGGGATAGGATATCACACAAAGTTCTAGTATGTGGGCGACATGGACGGTGTCCATGATGCTTACTGGTGGCCAGGTGTCACTTGTGGGACTGAGGTACTGCTGTTTCCTTGATATCCACCCTGTAGACCTGGACAGAATCATGACTCACAGGAGAAGTCCATTTGTAGGGTATGCAGATGGAAATATTTTACTGCTGCACACAAAATAATAGTTGAAAGACTGTTGTTGTATACCTCTTTTTTTCCTGAGCTTAATTGTTTGCCCTATTTGGTGGGTTCTTTCCATTCTCATTCATGGAGTTGTGGTCATTTTGATCCCTCTCTAGAATATCTTTTCGTAGTCTGTGTAGGGTTGAATTTGTTGCAAGACCTGTCTCAAAAAGCAACAACAAAAAAAACCTAAAAAGTGAATGATATTCTTGCAACTGAACATGTATTCCACTTATAGGCAAAAATAGTCTCTTTTCCTCAATAATAGATGAAGCCTATGCAAATACTGTGAAATTCATATTAGTTCAAGTGAAATTCTGTATGACTTGTAATTTTTTCTGTTTCAACTCTTAATTTGCACTCTTTAAAAAATAAATTCTTATAAAATATTTGAACAATTAAAAATAAAGGTAGTTCTTCATGCCAAACACAGAAAAATAGTGTCTTTTTTAATGGTAATACTCAGATGTCATTGTAGTAATTCAATATGTCTTTCATTATAGCTTGAATATTTTCTACTTGGTGTTATAAAATATGCATAGAATAGAATGCTTAAAACTAAGTATCTCATTTTTAATATTTAATTAAATTGTAGGACTTCTTGTGCAATAATAAGAAATTTTTCATAATATCAAAATCTTATGTATACTTGATTAGGCAAAAACAAGCAGATCCTTGCCACTAAAAAGTTCAAGGATTATCCACATGAATATGTGTGACCTAGATTAGATGACCCAATGATGCAATGGCAAGAAAATTTGGCTGACTACTGGATAACCATATAAAGCTTCTGGTACTCTAAAGCTGTAACCGGGGATGACATTCAGCATTGGTCAGTTTTTTGTTGCTGTGATAAAATATTTGAAACTGTCATGTTATCAGTGAAATAAGGTCCATTAGCTTTTTTATTTTATTTTTGTTTTTTTGACAGAACTGGGGTTTGGACTCAGGCCCTTGCGCTTGCCAGGGAAGCGCTTATGCCACTGAACAATCTCCCCAGCCCTGAAGTAAGGTCCATTAGCTCAGCTGTGCAGGTTCAAGGGTGTTGCATTGACCTTTGCTCTGAGGGGACCCGATTTGGCAGGTGTTGCACTGCTGTATGCAGCAGTGGCTGGAATGTGTATGGCAGCTAGAACCCAGAGAGTTGTTTGTGCCAGCGTCAGGGTTTTGCAATAATCTTCTCCTGAAGCTAAGCAGCTACTTCTCTTCCCCATGAGGAACCTAGTAATCCCTGTTGAGGTCTTATCCCCAGGGCATCTAGGATTTCCTGTGAGGTCCCACATTGTAAGGGTTCTATTACCTCCGAAAATCTCCACTTTGGTGACCAAGTTCCCACCATAGGAACTTTTGAGTGGAGAGAAAATTTCTCACATTACATTAGAATCCTATAAATTACCTGAAATGGCTTGTTAGAGAATATTAATGACATTAAGAGAGAGAAACCTTTCTTGAACAGATTGTTTTTCCTGTACCAGGAATATGACTCAGTGGCAAGTGCTAGTCCTGAGTTTGATTCCCAGTATAAGACGGACGGGAGAAAGATTATTTTTCTCAATGAAAAGTATTCAATGGAAAAATCTTATAGTCCATCTCTACTTTGATACTAAAATTTCTGTTTAGTGAAGGACAATGTGTGACATGCAAGGAAAGGAATGGAGGGTGGGGAGAAGACATGATTATTAACCTGCAGGTGATTCGTGTTTAAATAGACTAGGAAACAACACGAGTGACATATAAAAGGGAAAGCACATCTTGGGAAAAAAATGGGGCAAGCTTATAAATAGACAAGAGGCTCAAGCAGCACACAGAACTGTTCTTAGTCATTCATGTGTAATGTCAAGAATAAGACATGTAGAGCCCACCTGCAGTGCTGGTTATGTCTCATCATTTAAATGTGTTCAATCCTCTGGTGCATGTGGAACTTAACACCCGAAGTCATTTGGTCATGGTATTAAGAGGGTACATACTTGGCCTGCGTGCTGAGCGATGGGACCCTGCAGTGGGTGGGATGATGTGAATCTTCGTGCTTGGTTCAAGCTGTATGTGTTCAGCCTGGAGGACCGCTTACCAGGACTTGTGTGCTGCTTTGTGATTTTCAGGCTCCAAAAGTAGGAGCCAACATAAACCTCTTCTCTCTACAGAGTAACCTGCCTCAAGAGCTTCATTATAGTAATGGGAAGCAGAACTGGTATAAATTGTGTGCTGGTCAGCCCCTTGGGAAGCCTAGGAATGAACTGGATGAAATTCCTCAGTGCGCTGCGTCCCTGTGACCCATCAGTGTGGGTTGCATCGTGCTGCCTGTCTCGAGGAAGCTGTGTGTGCCTGGGACTTGGGCCAGCACCCTTAGGGTTCTCAGGTGAAGCAGAAACTCCTGCAGCAGGAGCAGAGTGCATTGCAGACAGTGGTTTAATGAATTGCGTGTCTCCACACACACAGGACTTAGTCATTCAGTGTTGAGGGAAAAAACAGGAAACAGAACTAGGTAGTACAAGGTATATAAAGAAGGAGAAAGTCACATAGAGAATGTATTTCAAGAATATATATTAAGGGCTGGCCAGGTAGCTCAGTGGACTAGAACACCTGCTTAGGCAAAGCGCAGGGACTGAGGTTCGATCCCAGCACCACGTGCTGTGCCGGCCCTGTCCCCGAGGCGCGCTGAGCATGCCACCAAGTCTGGGTGTGGTGGCACATGCCTGCAATCCCAGTGCTCGGGAGGTTGAAAACGGGAGGATCACCGAGTCCGATCTGTGTAGTGAGACCTTGTAGACACCGTACTAAATACGTAAAAAGAATATATATTAAATCCATTAAAATTAATTTGTGTTAAGGAATGGAGCCTAAACTAAAGATAGGAGATGATGGGGAAGATAATTAAAAAAACAACAAATATAACTTAATTATGAAAAAGCAACAAGGCATAGCAGCCATATAAAAATACTTTTTTTTTTTTCAAAAAGTAACAATAGGAGTTACGGAGATATAGGCTTTTCTTTATTATGAATTATGTACTTTGCTTTTGATGCATTATATTTAAAATAATTAAATTGAAGCATCTGGTCTGTTTGACTTGGGGACCAATGGTATTTTAAAGTAAGTTGGACCTGCTATTCAGATACAGATAGTGTGAGCCTACTGTGAAGCGGATGGAATTGTAAACTAAGGAACAACCGTGTGGGGCGCTTTTGTGGTTCAGTGCTGCTCTTTATGATGTCTCTAACTTGAAGATACTTTTAATTTGAAAATTAGTACTCATGTCCACACTGCTCAGATTTTCGAGGTAGAAGTGCTACTTCTAAACAAAAATGAATGTCATTGCTGGACTTGTGGACACTGGAGAATTTCAAGTTCCCTGCAGTGGAGTTGGGGACCGTGAGAGGAGGCAGCTGTAGCATATCACTGTCATACATGCACCGCCAAAAACAAAAGCAAAAAGCCTGTGGCACCTTCTCTCATTGTTTCCTGGTTAACTGACTCTCGAATGCATTTTATGCTTCCCTAGGTTAGGGCAGTAGGAGTATAGCTAAGTAGGATGTGCATTATTCAAAAACATTGGCTTGAGAGTTAACTTGTGGCACATAGCTTTAGCGCGTATATTTGTTCTGCTGACTAGATAATTGGACAGATAGTTACAGTACACAGAGCAGAGAGAGAACTTGAAGGACCCTGGTCCCATCCAGCTCCCTGGACCCTGCACCACCCTGCACCTTCTGCTCTGCAGCAGAGGGGCTTCCCCCCCAGAGAAATTTGCCATGTTGTAACTGGCTAGTCTGTGTTTAGAAAATTGGAATTGCCAGAAAGTTTTCCTTCTGTGTCTTCTCACAGATTTTGGACCAGTGGATGAAAGTGAAAATTTAGCTTGTGTATAATGTTCCCAGGACCTCTCAAGGTGGGGATCATATTCTTTGAGTATTTTCAAAAGTTTTAACCAGGAGCCGCGTGGTGGTGCAGGCTTGTAATTCCAGCACTTGGGAGGCTGAGGCAGGAGGATTGTTGTGAGTTCGAGACCAGCCTGAGCTACAAAGTGAGCTTAAGCCCAGCCTGAACTGCATAGTGAGACCCTGTTTCAAAAAGACCAAAAAAAAAAAAAAAAAAAAAAAAGTTTTAACCAAGTTTTCTGCCAGGACTCCTCTTTTCATCTTGAGTATGCTGTGGTTTGGATGATTAACACATCACTAGCCATCCATGAAATGCAAATGAAGACAGCACTGAGATACCATCTCACCCCACAATGAATGACTATCATAAAGAAATCAATCAACAACAAATGTTGGAGAGGATGTAGGGAAAAGGAAACCCTTCTCCACTGCTGGTGGGAATGTAGACTGATGCAACCATTATGGAAATCAGTGTGGAGACGCCTTAAAAAACTAGGACTGGAAATCCCATTCAAGCCAGCTATACCCCTATTGGGAATTTTCTTGGAGGAACTGAAAACATCATATCATAGGGATATACGCGTACCTATGTTTATAGCCGCACAATTTGTGATAGCCAAATCTTGGAAACAACCAACATGACCATCACATGAAGAATGGTTGAAAAAGATGTGGTATCTTTATACAATGGAGTATTACTCAGTATTAGAAAGTAAGTTAAAAAGGAGAATTGGGCTGGCGAGATAGCTCAGCAGACTAAAGCACCTGTTTAGGCAAGCTTAGGAAAGGCAGGGAACATGGTTTGATCCTGGCACCACATGTTGCACTGGCCCCACCCCAGGTGGCCTGAGCTGGCAAAACTTTCCTTCCCTAACTTTGGGTGTCAGGTATTTTGTGCCAGCAGTGAAGAAAAAAGTAACTGAGACAATCACCTCCTTCAGTCTGGACTTGAGAACATCTGTTAGTACAGCATGAAGTTTCATCCATATTTTTATTTTTATTTTCCTTCATGTTTTTTCCTGCCAAGTCTCCCATCAACCTCTTATGAGAGCAAGAGCTTGGTGATCAAGAGCATAGGCCTCAAACCCTGAGAGCAAAGGATCTCACTTGGCGTCCCCTACTGTTTATTTGTGTGACCTTCAAGGGGCCTGTGTATCCTCCTCTCCCAATCTCAGTTGCCTCGTGCTTTGCAGGCACATTCAGGTGTCACTACCTTCGAGCCTTGTGAGGATGGCATTAGGTGATGCTTGTAAAATGCTTAGTGCTTAAGCAAGTGTTCAGAGAATATTGTGGTCTTAAATGCATATTGTGATTTTAAGATTGCATCATTTGACCCTGGAGCGTGAATTATTTTCAACCGAGATTAGAA
This sequence comes from Ctenomys sociabilis, assembly GCA_004027165.1. Taxonomy (NCBI): domain Eukaryota; kingdom Metazoa; phylum Chordata; class Mammalia; order Rodentia; family Ctenomyidae; genus Ctenomys; species Ctenomys sociabilis. The sequence continues at coordinate 8,059 of PVKA01032810.1, forward strand.
CTTCTAGAATGTATCCTGATTAAACTTCTTTATTATTTTTAGTATTTATTCACTGTTCTGGCATGGTTAGAAATCATTGAATTACTTCTTTCATCCAAATATCAGCTATTAGAATGCAAACTGAAAATGTAAAAAAAAGCCATTCATTGCTGGAAGCTCCCATCACTGGAAATAGTACTTTACCTCTAGTAACGTACATCCTTAGGGCCACACTTATCCATGGTAAACTTTTTCATCTTGCCTGCAGGAACCCAAAGGTTTCATCCAATAAGTGATACATGGATACATGTCAGCTACTGTGTCACATTGTGGCACACTGGTCTAGTGGTAGAAGCTCACATCAAGCACCTTGTTAAAAGCATTTGACGCAAGGGCACGGCAGTGCGTCCACTTGGTGGGCATCAGGGTTGCGCTGAAGGATGGGCGGGGTCGCTTTGGGCTGCGTCTGCGTCTGCTGTGTTGGGGTGGCGCAGGCATGGCCTTGGCCTGATGTCTGCTCCCTTGGCCTTCTCTCTGGCTCTGGCCCCTGAATTCCTTCCATGCTGCCTTAAGCTAAGCAGCCTTTCCAGGCTTTGTCCTTCTGCCACGGTGTCTTCCCTGGAGCCAGCAGCTATTTGTTTATTTATTTATTTATTTCTGAGCCGGGGCCTGAACTCAGGTCCTTGGGCATTCCAGGGAAGCAGTTATTCTACTGAGCCATCTTCTCTGCAGCTATGGATGGAAGCCTCTAGTGAGTTAAACCCGCCTTCGTTTTGTTTTGTATTTGAGCGAGGGGAAAGCTGTGTACTCCAGGATTAACAGGAGTTAATCCTGTTCTGTGGGTGTGCTCCTAGAGACCTGCACTAGCAAGGGTCTGCCTTGCAGAGGCGTGGCCTCCGGGTAGGGGCAAGAGGAGAGAGGAAGAAAGGCATCCCAGGTTAGGGTGGCCAGCATTCTCATGTCCTGGCTACACTCCAGAGCCTTTGTTTTCCCTGATTTCCCTAGTGCTTTCACTGCTAATAACTCTCTCAGAAAGACAGAAGAGGTGTCCTAGGAGAGTCAGTCTTCCTGACCCGATTCTGGGACATACTGATTACCACTAATTTTTCAAGTGCTCCTCAGGTACGTCTGGAAATTAACTCGAATTGTATTCATCACGTGTCTTCTACCTGGCAGATAAAAAGAGGTGAAAGCAGTTCCTGGCTGAGCAGAAATAATGAAGGAGCTGCCAGCACACGAAAAAGAAATCCTCAGAACAACTTGGCGCAGTTTTAAAGACCTACAATTGATTCACCCATGGGTTCATTCATATTTCCTGCATGGGTGTTTGTGTAACTCATGCAATAGATTTTCCTGTTTCTGTGCGGATGTTAATGCATTGTAAACATACCATTGAGAAGAATCATGAATTAATTCATTTTGGGGATGGGCTGTGTGGCATGTTGTGGCTTCCTGTACCAAAGGTTGTTGTTCGTCTTGCTGTCTTTGCTATTATAAACCTTTTTGTTTAATTTTTAATTTTATGTGTATGGTACAGGGTCTCACTACATAGCCGAGGCTCATAGTGATCCTCCTGTCTCAGCCTCCCCAGTGCTGGGATTACAGGCATGCACCAGCATGCCCAGTTGTGGAGGTTAACACCGTGTATCTTTGGCAGGAGCGGTGTGGCATGTGGCTAGAGATCATATCTCTGATCTATCTCCATGGTCCAACTATTATAAACATTATGACTCAGTGTAAAGTCACAGTAACTGTAAGTCAGAATGTCTAGCAAAAATGAAACCACCCTCTAAGACCCGACCACTTAATGACTTGTTCAGGTCTTAAACACCCTGACTCTTCAATTTGTGCTGGTTCATAGAATATAATTTTCCAATTAGCAATGTGTACATTCTTAATCTGTTAGAGTTGCACGCACTCTCAATGAATTATGTAAACTTTGCTTACCTGTAAGTTCATGCTTTAGGTTTTGACTCGTCACTAAATATCACATATGCTATGATGCTTCCTTTGAAGACAATGCAATTAAAATCTTTAAGTGAAGCAATCGGTAGACTACAACAAGCAATCAGCCTTAAGTATGCAATCAGATGGAATGAGAGGCAAACACTGCTGAGGCTTTGGGGAGATCGAGACCAGGGGGTGTCAATGTGCCGAGAAAGCCTGGAGGTGGGAGGGGAGCGTCTTCTGGGCTTGCACCATAGAACACTGTCACCAAGAGAGTTCAGGCAGTGCAGCTGCGTTGTGCTCATAATTGTTGTCCTGCTTTATAGTTTGTCTAAACTCACATGTCTAATGCCTTGTTATTTTACTCTCAGTCTTTTTTTTTGGTTAGGTTTTCTCAACAGTTTACTAAACCAACCAAACAAAATAATACCAATTATTTCAACAAACTACAGACATATACATCTCTGAGCTGGAACGCAGAAAAATATTAACTTAAAATAATTCATTTTAATTCTTAAAACACCAGTGATACTAAAAACACACTGATGTCTGTGGCCAGGATGTGCCAACATGTCAGGACCCTAGCAAAACGGAAATCTACTGGTCAAGCAAAAATATTTCTTTTGACAAATGTCTAGAGGAAAAAGTTATATAAAGGCTGAAAATACCTTAATTAATGAAAATTTACATGAAAGGAGGGAACACAAAGTCAGCCACTCTCTGGTTCACAGATCTCACAGTTCCTCTGCTCCAATCCACAGCATCACTGCAGCAGGCCTCAGTCACCCACCTGCAGGCCCTGCGTTGCTGTGGCTGGGGCCATTGCTGTCCTTGTCCCAGTCTTTCATGGAAGCCCTCAGCATGAAATTGTCCTGCAGAGTGATCCAGCCTGGGCCTTGGCTTTTGGCTTCTTTTCTGATGAACTTTTCTCATTTGTAGTTCCATTCTTTTCTCTGAGAACACTGATGAAATCTATTTCTCTTGGGCACACTTGATACCAACTTAGCACAATTTCGAACAGAGCCTGACTTCTGCAACCTTCTCATCCATGTTCTTCTGATGTTTCTGAAAAGCGCTGAATAATTGCACCACACCCCTCATTGCAGTTTTCCGTAGATTCTTCTCTGTGTCTTTGTCCTGGCAGCATCTGGCTTGGCTCCACACATCATTTCCCACTCTTGCTTCTCATCCAGCTGTTTTCTTTTCTCCAGTTATTCTTGCTTCAGCCTCTCTTTTTCCCTTTTCCAGCTTTTAGTTTTGATGAGAATTGTGGGCTTGCTCTTAGGTGTTTTCTTGCTAAGGATTTTAGCCACGGCATCGGCGCATCCTGCATTAGTCCCACCATAGGAGTTGGCAGCCTTTTCCTTTTCTTTTCCCAGGGGTCGGCATCCTCCTGATTGCCTGCTTCCACTGCTTCATCTTCAGACACCCCGTGGCTGCCTCCAGAACCTCTGCTGTCCGAAGCCTCTCAGACTTCATTGTTTAGCTCTGAGGCCACAGTCCTGGCCACTATCTATTTTCATATTCTTCTGCTTTTTCAGGGACTTTCTCAGCTTTTTCCCCATAGTCACATGTGAGTCTGGCATAGCCACCACCATCTTGCCTGCCCCGAAGTGCTCTTCCTACTCTCTGTCTTTGAAAGAACCTGATGTTACTCATGTGTACTTGTGGGCACAAATGCCTGTTTTTGAGATGGAAAGAATATGACTATAATTCTAGTCCAACTTACCTGCAATGCCTTGCTAATCTCTGGCAAAAAGCTGTGTTATTACATTTGTGAAAGGATTTTCCAAGTTGCAAAACTGGCCAACTTTAACTGTACAATTTTTAAAGTTTTGAGAAACATATTGAGCCTCATAACCTATGGCAAGAAATCTTCCTTTGAACATTAAGGGACCCTTGTGTCCCTTAATGATCAGTGATCTCCTGCATCTCCTGTACTGTTGGCAGCTGTTGGTATGTTTGTAGTCCCAGTAATTGCGACTGCTTTAGAGTTTCACGAAACAGACTTATGTCTTTGCATCTGATTCCTATTAGGATGGTGTTGACATTCACCCATGTTATTGAGTGAATTATTGCTGTGTTCAGTCTTGTTTTAGACGAATATTTTATTGTATTTAATTATTCAATCACCTCTTAGTCCTGTTTCTTGCTGGAATGTATAATACCGTTTTGAATGCCTGTACCCAAGTGTGTGAGGCATGAGCTTTGGCCCTCTCGGTTCGTACCTAGAGGTGGGTTAGTGCGGTCTCTTGCTAAGTGCGTGTCCAGCTCTGTAAGATGTTTCAGCGGTACTGCGGATGACCTGGGTCATTTTGCTCCTACCTCATTGGCTGCAGCCCACACCTCGCTGTGATCACTGGGCTTTTCCACGTTAGTTCTTGCAGAGGTTTGCTATGCCAGCTCATTAGAACTTTGCTTGACATTTCTCTAGTGGTTAAATAGGCAAGGAATCTCCATATGTTTATTTTCATTATGCAGCTTATTTGTTGAGGTATTTATTCAAGCAATTTGCCATGTTAAGTGATGTATTAGTAATACTGAGTCATGAAAGTTCTTCATGTATTCTGGAGACAAGTCCTTTATCAGATGGATGGTTTGTGTCTGCATCTATTTCCTTCCAATTCAGAGCTTCCTGATTTGTTTTTGCAAAAGATTTTCTAAGAGCCCAAATCTGCAATTGTGATGCAATGCACTATATGAATTTTTATGGTTATATTATTTCAAAGAAATCTTTGTACAAACTATGATGACAATGTTTTATCCCTCCATATTTAATTATAGGACTTTTATAGTTTCACGTACTGCAGTTAGGGCTATGAGCCATTTCAAGCTAATTTTTGTTATTGATGTAAAATAATAAGTTGCAAATGTATTATTTTATCTCTTTTTGTAGGTTTACCCAATTTTTCCATTGCCATTTGTTTAAAACACTATCTTACATTATTGTGTTGGGTTGGCCTGTTTATTGGATATCTCTTGCTATATGAATGTGGTTAACCACACTGTGGACAAAAATTTTCTCTCACTCTGCAAAGGAGTGTGAACCATGGTGTGAATTTTTGAGGCTAAACATGATTCCTACAAAAACTAGGAGGAGTAAGATCCAAGAGGCGTATGATTCCTAAATGTTTTGTGAAGTATCATTGATTAAATATTTTTATCTCTTATTTGGTTCTTAACAATTTAAGCCCTGTAGTTCTTTCTCTATATGGTACTTTCTTTCTTTTTTGGCAAAACAGGGGATTGATCTCAGGCTGTTGCACTTGCCAGGCAAGCGCTTGTTGTGCTGAGTTATCTTCCCAGCTCCCTGAATGGTATTTTCAATGTGTGTTGCTGACATGTATTTACATTTACCAAAATATTGCTGAGTTTTGGATGATATCATTATGACTTTTTTTGTTTGTTTGCCTTCTTCTTTCTTTCTTTCTTTTTTTTTGGGGTGGAACCAAGGATTGAACTCATGCCTTTGCATTTGCCAGGGAAGTACTTATTCTACTGAGTCAGCTCCTTGGCTCCTGCCTTCATTTCTTAAGACGTAACTGCTTAAAAAATGTACCATGAGTGATGCGGACCATACATCACTTCAAGTGTAGTACCAGGGGGACAGGAGGCGCTAAACACATAAGAGCAGAATGAGTGCACAATTTCTAGGTAGACTTTTAGTAATTTTGGTTATGTCTGTATGCTTTAATTGAGATTTGAGGGCTAAAATGTTTGGAATTTCTGCCATGTTGGAGGAGGGAAAGAACTTATCACTGTGGAAATTCCAATAGTTAATCTTCATTGGGTAAAAATAAGGCCTTTGTACTTTTTTCTAACTTAGAAAGTCTCAAAAGCTTTTTTTTTTCAGAAGTTTATCCTGTATGTGTACTGACAAAGCTAGCACTCAAGGTTTATCATGATAATTTTTTTCCCAAATACTACTGCTCTGTTTCTTCCAAATGTATTTTCAGTTTGCAGTTGAAATAGCATGTTTGACAAAATTTCATATGAAATTAAGTCCTTTTGTGAAATACAAGAAACATTGTATATTTCATCTGATCTTTGTCAGTTGATATAGAAAGACTGTTATTACCAAGAGCTAAGAAGGAATTCTGTCCTGTTTTATATAAACAAAAACAACAGAGTTATTTACTGTTTTCATCATCAGTAGAGATCCTAGCACCACAGGTGCATTCCTCCTTCCTCTTTTGGACTGGCTGAAGGGAGCTTTTTCTTGAGAGTAAAGTAATTGGTTGGACAGGTCTTGTGTTTCTGAATGGTCAGCCTGGGTCAAGAGGTATGAACATGATGAGCTTTAGTGACTTCTTCTTTCACATGGAGCAAGCAGTGGGTCTATGTGGAGGATACAGGGAGAACTTAGGTTCAAATCCATTGTCAGAATCTAGCACAAAATAGACGCCTAAAACATGGAGCTAACATGCTTTCTGTTTCCACTTTTTTTGCCAAAACAATTACAGCAAATTCATGAGTGCATGCTTCTTACTTGAGAGTCTATTTTTCTGTAAACAATAGGCTGCTTAAGAGAAGGGCATGGTGGCTCATGCCTGCAATCCCTGCACTCGGGAGTTTGAGATTATCCTGGGCTACAAAGTGAGCGCAAGGCCGGTCTAAGCTGCATAATGAGACCCTGTCTCAAAAAGACAAAGAAAAAAAAGTAAAAAAATTTTTAAAAAGGCTGCTTAGAGGGTAAGAGTCTTCTAGGTTGCTTGGAGGCAGGGTTATTTCCAAATAAAATTTTTTCAAAGACCAATGGAATCATTGAGTTTCCATCTTCATTCAGTGGGAGCAGTTAGCAAGAAGGTTCTCCCACTAGTCAAAATAAGCCAGTCATGTTTAAACTGTAGGTCAAAGGCCATAGTCATAGAAGATTAAATGTATAAGAAAAATCAAAAAAATAATTAAATTATTATGGTACACAGGCCTGTAATCCTAACACCTTAGGAAACTGAAGCAGGAGCAGGAAGGGCTCAAGTTGGAGTCCAACATGGGCAATTTAGAGACATAGAGAGACCCTGCCTCAAAGTAAAAAATAAAGTTGGGGGGAATGGGAATGTAGCTTAGGGCAGAGGACCAGGATTCAATCGTCACTACCATAAGAAAGAGATAAGACAATATGAGTTCTTCTGAGTTTTGGAGGCAAAACAGCTGCTTGAGTAATTCTGAAATTAATGTGAGTGGTATTAGTATTTATTGACTGCTTTGCACCAGGATTGTCTGTACCTTAGTGTAACCATCTCCACGCTATTTTAAAGTAGACGCACAATATAAATAAGTACTGAAAGCGTACTGCTGAAGGGTGGCTTTGTACCAAGTCGGGAGACATCTCTGAGCCCTGTTCCGTGGGAGCAACACTGTCTCTGCGAGACCATGTTTTTCTAAAGAACCCTTGGACCATGAGGACAGCCATTGTCCACGAGATCACTTGGCCATCCTAATGGCATGGTCAGTGCAAACAATTTTGTCGGATAGGGAGGTTGGATAAAGTCAAATCATGAAAAACTGTTCACACGAAGGCAACTGTGATCTGTTTCTGACAAGGACTCTTTAAGAAAATCTTGTGTGCTATCTTACATTACTAGTGTGTTTACTGTAAAAGCAACTGTATGTATTTGGTTTCAATTCCTATTTCTTCCTGAGCTGGCACATCTCTTATCCCCAATCGATGGTAGATTCACCATGTTTATGTCTGTAAGAAAATCAGTTCCTTAGCTTTTTAAACTCCTTTTAAAGTGATTCTGAGTTTGCAGAATATTCAATACAAATTTATAAAAGAGATACTTTTAAAATACATGACTCCTTACCAGAAATTTATTTTAGATCATTATAGCAAGTCTTCTGGAATGCACATGTATTCTTCCTTGTCCTTAGTCAGCATTAGCCATGAGTGAAATCTTAAAAATTTGACCCTTATCCTGGGACCCAATTGCTTATATTGATACTGCATTGTATTTTTGAATACATACTTAACAAATTCAAATTTGATTTGATTGTTAAAAAGTAATAAATATTTCTTTTTAAAAGTAGTAGGCTTTTGTATGGAGATCTGACATGGAAACCATAGCACAAGTTGCAGGATAGCTAGGATAATTGTGTTCGCTTCTATTGGCTTGTTGAAAGGAGCAGCAGTGGATGTTACTTATTTATTTATTTATTTTGACCAATTTTTCTTGCATAGATCTGGTCATCTGAATTAAAGATAACATTAAAGATAACAATAGTCTGTTTAATAACCAATGTTGATTTCCTGAAATCCTGTATCATTTTTAATGTTTTCAAAACATGGTTGGGCCAGGGAGATAGCTCATTGGACTAAGCACCTGCTTTGGCAAGCGCAGGAACCAGGGTTTGATAGCCTGGTCCATCATGTGGCTCTCGCCCACCACCTGGGGCGAGACCCCGCAGTGGAGTCCAGGGATGGTGGCACGCCTGTAATGCCAGCGCCGGGGAGGATGAAAACAGGAGGATCACTACAAGTCCAATGAAGTACACTAATGAAAAGAAAAGAAAAAAGATCAGTCTCTTTTAAAGGCGTGCCTCTGCTTCCCGTGCTGAATCAGATTTCTCACCTCATTGTCCGTTCAATATGAGGAAGGCGACGTGCGTGTGGATGTATTGCTGCACAGATATATGACGTAAACTGCACTACGAGTATTCATATTATATTTCACAGAGTTCATAGTTTAGTGTTCTTTTAACATATTTATGTAAATAACAGGTTTTCTTCTCAGCCAAAAGTTAAAAGCTTCAGAACCAGAGAAATCTACCATCTCACAAAAAAAGTCACTAAAAATATGAGCTAAAATTCTGTAACCACCTCTCCACTTATTCTTCATAGTGAAATCAACGAACATACTATGGAGAAAGGAGTGTTTTAGGCATTGACTTTAGAATTCAAATGTGCAAATATGATATAATGATTAAATTTATTGATGCGGGTTTTATACGTGACATATGTTTCTATCACCAAAATGTAATTGCCAGTACAACTATCTACCAATGTGTGTGAATATGTATAAAACTCATTATTTCCTGAGAAATAAAGAGAGACAAATCAAATATTTCTTTTACATATTTTCAGTGTTAGCTTTTTATTGGTACATGTAGCGGATTCACTCTAGCTGGACACCTGTGAGTATCAAGGTACGCGTGCATGCTGATGTGTTACTCACAGATGTTTGTCCTCTGGAACACCTGCAGTCCTTTCAGATGCTCATGAGAGTAACTAAGTAAATGGCAGTTGGCCAGTCATCAGTTTCACTTGACTTCTGATCTGAACGTGACCGCAGTGTCAGTTGGACCAAATTTTGGCTAACAGGTCATTTTTTGCTTTCGCTATAAACAATAGCCTTGGGCCGTATTGGCACTGGTATCCTTTGAGTACTAAATAGACCATGCAGGCATTTGGCATAGGCAAATACCATGAGCAGCTAGCTATCAGAGCCACTGGCCTGATTGTGTCCTGGCACTCATATCTGGCCCTAGGAAGGACAGCCGTAGCAGTGCCCACAAGGCACAGCCAGTTAGTGCAGGGGGCGGAGATAGCAGCACGTAAGGTATGGGCCAGTGGTCTACTCTTTTGGTACATAGATTCCTTTTTTATTACTACTCATGTACGTGAGGCAGAAGATGCCTTTGAAGAGGCTGTGGCACACAGTTCCCACAGGACGCACAGCATGTCACCCGGGGCACGCCTGGGGATCACTGGGGCTGCTCAGCAGGCAGGATGAGCAAGGGGAGAATGTGGAGTGGAGCGCCCGCTGGTCTGTGGGTAAGAGGGGTCGTGGAGGCAGAGGAGGTGGGTTGTAAATTTGGCCCTGTTTTCTACTTTCAGTAGTCTTTAGAACGTAGGCATGCCCTAATGGTCTGGTTTTAGGCCCTAGGATTATGGTGGGGAGTGCTGGCTCTCTGTGTGAGAGCTCAGTGGAGGGGTAGAGTGGGAGTCTCCGGATTGTAGCCCTCGTGGAAGAAGAGGGTGCCCTGCAACTGGTCACTTACTGTCTCTAGGATGAGACCAACTAGGGGACGGAAGGTGTCTCTGGGTGAGCAACAGAGTTACCTAATATCAAAAGGCATGTTTCATATTCCTGTGATCTGCAATGCTGTGGTTCGGATGCAGAGTAACAGGAGTGTAGAAGCTACTGCTTTAGGATATATTTTTAAAAGAAATGCAATATATTATTAACTAAGGCTTTTTTGATATTAAAATGCGCACTTTATTTTGTGCATTTATTAAAAATAGATGTGAAAACAAATGTAAAACTTTGGGTTAAACCTCAAAAGTAAATGAACTGGAAATGAACTGTGGCATAAAAAGGAATGTGTGGGCAAAATGACACGTTATGCTGTGGTAGCTTCTGTCTAAAATGTACATTCAGAGGTGGGGATTTCGAAAGGTGCTTGGATGACTGCACTCATGCATTGAGGAGTCGAAGCTGAGGATGCCGTTAGGAGGTGGGGCATGGCAGGCAGAGGTGGGCTGGGGGTGTGTGACCTGGAGTGGGGAGCCCTTGCCCCTGGCTCCTTCTTGCTCTGCTTCTTGGCTGCAATGAGGTGAGCAGTGTGCTTCTCTCAGGCCCTTGCAGTGTGCATTTCTGTCTTGGAGGTAGTGAGCCATGGACTGAGTCCCATAAAACCACAAGCCCAGGTGTGTCATTCCTTCTTTAACTTGTGGGGCTCAGGTCTTTTGTTCCACACAGAAAAGCAAACTAATGCACATACCTTGTGATTCAGTTCAAGAACATCAAACCACTGAGAAGTTGCATGCTATGCTATGCTGAAACTTCAGGTACTAAGTCAAGTCTCGTGATTTTTCTTCTGGGAAATAGATGGAGCCCTACCAACTCGGATGCCACTTCTTTAACACGAAACAGATGGCCCCAGTACTTAGTGGATAAGGGTTATGATTCTAGCTGAGATAAGTATAGGAGATGAGAGTTTCCCTGCCACTCATTCAGCATTAAGAAACTGCAGTGTTCTAGATAATGGCATTTTTATAGACTCACCTGAGCCAACGTGTTTATACCATCTGTTTGATGTGTTTAAGTATCTTCCACTGTCATCAAGGAAGCAGATTCAGATATTTAAATATATAAATCATAACCCGTGTCAAGAGCTCAGATTGCTTCTGATCAACAGAGACTCTCATGTGTATGAGTTTAAAAACTAAATAATGAGTAGCCCATCAAGGCCACAGATCATCTCTACTCTCAGACCACATGCAGGTCCAAACAAAGGAAAGAAGTTACATTAAGAATAAATTTTGAATTGTTTTCATTTTCAGGATTTAATGTTGGTAGTGTATATAAATAAAAGTCATGCAACAGCAACTCCTCCAAGCAAGATTCTGCTTTTAAAAATGATTGCCTATTAATTTTGCAAAATACTTACATGGATTTATGCAACAGTTATAGTTACATAATTTAGAAAAATATTACTTGGAGGTACATATAATAGCGTTCTCAGTAATTTCGTTAGTCATTGATATATCTACTGCATTTTTTAGCTAAACATTGAGATAAAACAGTGTAGAGATAAAATGAAGATGAAAGAATGTATAAAGAATCTCATGTCATTCCTGTGGAAATAATAGCTAAAGTTATTTGCTTTAATGTGTGACACTCTGAACCCAGGAGCCTTGCAGGGGACATTTTATACCTGAACCAGAATAACGTCATGATGACTGATTTCACTACCAAAAAATCTATTTGTGGTAAACTGTATCAGTGAGTTATAATTACTTCATGTAATTTTCAAGTAGTGAAGTGTGTGTGTGTCTGTGTGTAAAAGGTGAGCTTATTACAAAGTTATACTTAATAGCAGACGTGTGTGTGTGTGTGTGTGTGTGCCCATCTGTAGAGAATTCTACACATATCCTTCCTAGAACCGTAAGCAGGGTGGAAAAAGTACTGAGAAGAAAAGGGACCAAAAGTTTTCTGCTTTTGTGTCTCAACCTGAGAGGAAACTATTTATGGTGCTATTAATCTCACTGTGTGTAGCTGCATGTATTTTTGCAAATGCTGAAATGTGTTGGTTTGCACTTGCTTTTCCATTTAGTGTATCAGTAGTCATACAACTGTATTAAAAAATTCTCAATTCAAGTACACATATAGCTCCAGGTATTTTGCATAAGAGATCAAAATCCTAAAATTGGTCCAGTGTATGTGTTATGATTTTTCAAAGGATTTGAAATGAACATCAGAAATGCGGTCTGATAAAAAAGAATAAAATGATAGATCATTTTATTAGATAGAAGCTTAGATAGAAGGGAGCAGAGCAAGGGGAAGGTATGCAGTGTGTTGTCATAGTGCTAAATATGTGCTAAACAAAGTTCAAAAACTTTTAGCATTGTTTTGAGATAGATATACAGTAGATGTAGAACCTAACAGCAGGTTCTCCATCCCTAAATGATGGACAGTCCCACATACCTATCTTTCTAGGCTCAACTGAAGGGACTAAGTGTTTGGTATAGTAAAGTGGTGGTTGTATATCCCTCTTCAATTTCTAGGAAATTTACAGTAACTATTAGCATATAAATGGCTCTGAGATTCAAGACCCTGGCTTAGCCCTGACTTCCCATAAAGCAGTTGTGGAAATATTTTTCCTATAAGACACTTTAGAAATCACTCATAAGCTTCAGTGCACCAATATTAAACATGAAATAATGCCACAAGCCATTTTTATTCATATGCGTATGATTGTCTTCATGACCCACAAAGAATCTAGAATAATAATTGCTTACAGAGCCTGGGAAATAGCTCAGCAGAAGCAATTAGAAGCACAGAGGGTGGGGGCAGGGAATTTGGGGGAACCAGTTGGAGGGAAGCTGCAGTTCAATTATGCTGTTGATTTTAATCCTCTGATCACTTTGAAGCCTGGGGCACGATAGCTAAATAAATAAATAAATAAAAATAAAGCACCTGTAAGCAGGAGCAAAGGTTGGGGGTTCAATCCTCCGGCCTCGGGTATTGGCTCTGCCCTCGGGGTGTGCTGAGACAGCAAATGAGACTGAGCATGATGCCTGTAATCCCAGCTCTTGGGGGGCTGTAAACAAGAGGATCACTACAAGTCTGATCTAGTAGGAAGACCCTGAACACCCTAAAGATCCTTCCCTAAAATATAACAACAATAACAATAATAATAATTGCTCAGTAAATTTTTACATATGCAAAAGTAACATGTATATCAGAGCAGAACATGCATTTTTGCAGAATGCATGTTCATTCCGTGACCAAGAGGGATGAGCAAGCCAAAAGTGGGAGCATGAAAGTCAAAGTTCTTTCTAGTGTTGAAAAGGAACCAAGGGTTGCGGGTCAGAAGGAATAAGAGTGTGACATACGCCCTTCATCTTGAAATAAATATGGAACAGGGAAATGAATAAGGGGATGTGACCATAATGCCTTGGCCTCCACCTTGGCTGACAGAGACAACATAGCATCAAACCAAGGTAAAGAAGTCAGACAGACATAGGAGTATTTGTATACAGGAGAGAACATTATTATGAATAGCATTTCCAGCAAAGACTTGACCATTTATAGAGGTTGTGAGCAATTGGAAATGTTTTACTAGAGTTCTGTGGAGAACCTGGAAAGCAAGGGAGTCAGAAGACTTGTACAGGTAACACACAGGGATGACACTTTTGGAGCAGGGAAAATAACAAAGAAAACTGTGGAGAAGAATCAGTCCCTATAGGCAGAATGGGGGAGTGTGGGTGTGTTTGACGGAAAGCAAGAAGAGACAAAAAGATTGACGGAATTTAGAAGAGTGCTGCATCAAGTGTGTGAAGCATGCTTAGAAGGATGGAGTGCTCAAAGGTTGGATACCACAGCCTGAAGTAATTCAGAAAAAAACATAGAAACCCAGAGCCAGGATTACTGGCCATGTTTGACAGAACTTTTTTGTGGAGTTACCAGTACTGAATCTTTTGGAGCAGACTGACATGTGGATGGACAAGAAGAAGAGAGTACCTTGTGGTGCTCAGCAAAACCTCATCACATCTTGACGAAAGTGTCAAACAAGCCTGTTAAAAGCAAGAATTTTTGTAGGGAGAAAGTGCTCAGTGGAAAGAAAGAGATGAAATGTAAAAACAAAAGGCAAGGGTGACATACTCACCTATTGTTGTGTGTTAGTCTGTTTCTGACTTTGCTTCTGGTATCTGTTTTTGCTTTTGTGTTTACTCTTCAAAATAAAATAAAATCTTTTTTTTAAAAAAAGGGCAAGGGTTCCCTCAGCCAGCCAAGCCCTGAAAGAGCCTAGCAAGAATGGGAGGAGGAGGGTAGGAAGGAGAAAAGCCTTCGATGTAGAAGAAACTCCATTTAGACAAGAGGGTTATGAAGGGGTAGGGGCGCTAGAAATTGCTGTTGAATGGGGATCTTCTTTGAAAGGGAGCGCACACATCTGCTGGTGACAGAGGTGGATTGGAAGGCTGGGAGGCTTCGTGGACACAGACACACAGTGCGTTGCAGCCCCTCGTGTGTCCCGGGCCCTTAGGGGATCTGCATGAGCAGGTCCTGCACCAACCTCCCTCTGCAGCCTTGCAACATTGGACAGTCTACTCCCCAAACCTCAAACTGCTGAGCAAGATGTCAGTTGCGTCCTGGGTGGATCACACAATTACTGTGTTACCTCATGGGCTTGTGTACAATGCAAGTGCATCACACACCAAAAGAGAGAACTAGCAGCCAGAAGGAGGTGTGTATCCCCAGGTCTCCACCCAAGTTTAGTGATTTTTTTACATTATTCGGGAAGTTCCTCAGGTCAGTTTTCTTCAGTTGGAAAAATCAAGGCTTTGAAAGAGATTCCAATGACCCATTTTAATTTAAATTTTTTGGTGTTTCTATGAAATAGTTACTTTATTTCGAACCTTAGCATTTCGTTTTTTTATAATAGCATCCTATTTTAAAGATAATAAAGCTGCCAAATGGCCTGTATGTCTCTAGATTTACATTTTTCAAGAAGTTTTCTTTTTAAAAGTATGTACCAGGAGGTAAAACTCATCTTTAATAAACTAACATCAAATTTCTTTTCTAAAGTGGTTCCCTAAGTTGCTTCCCCTTTGCCAATGGAAATGATTCTGTTAATTCCCATGTCATGTATCACCTGAGCTGCTAAATTTTGATTGAGTCAAAGAGGAATAATTCACCAGGAAAGACAAAGGGATACAGAAAATGTGTGCCTTTAGGGTTCTGGAAGCCAGACCTGGGCAAAACTATTAATTTTTGTGAATATCACCAGGCACTTTGGAAATTACATATGTTGTATTTAACCTTCCCATCATATTCTTTGTATCAAAACTGTGCAGGGTGTGCAAATAACCCTAGTGTCTCTCTATGTGAAGCAAGTTACCTCCAAAGTATCACACGGGTGTCTAAAACACAAGTGGAAGAAAAGGTTCATTGCCTAACAGTGAATTTCCCAAAGTATTTATTACAAATACTTAAAAAGTTTAACTAGTTCACATTTTCTTTTCTTTTTTTTTATAATATAAACACACATGAATTTTAAAGTACAGCTCTGGCGAATCACTGTAGATACAAAGATGAAGTTGGTAAGCCAAAGCTGAAATGAGAACTTTGATGGGAGAATCCAGAGAAGAAAGAGTGGAAGCTGTGAATGGTGAATGCTATGAAGTTGCAGACATGCACTAGGCCCTGTGGATAAGGAGTCTGACCCTGCTTCAGCCTGATTTAAACTATGGAGTTTAAGCTCAGGGTGGGGGAGCTGAGCCCAGAAGAAGGTGGAGTGAGCGCCTGAAACACTGATGTGATCATACATGGTCACCTACGGAGGTGTAATCATACTACCATTTCTTTTAACCCTGAAGTGATAAATTGTCTGAAGCAGAAAGGTCAACTTAATACAAAGAAGTTAAATTCAAAACACAATAATAATGTCTGTGGAGACCTGATTGGATTGTAGGATGGGTCTTAGTTAATTCCTGGTGTCCGGGACCCAGTGCCCTACACTCACCATTGAAGGAGGAAGGTTGATTTTGGCTCACAGTTTGAAGATGTTTCAGTCCACAGTCCGTTGGCTCCAAGGCTGGAGACATGGGAGAGTGGCATCACAGGCAGAGACAGCTCCTGACATGACAGCAAAAAGATACGTCAAGGAAGGAGGTGATGGAGCCTACCAGGCCACACCCCCAGTGACCACATCCTTCAATAGGCTTCACCTCCCAACATCACAGGTACCTACAAACTTGTTAGTGGACTGATGCATGGGTGAATATCACATGCCTCTGGTTCCATCACCTCTGCAAAGCTCCACTTACAAGTATAGGGAGCTTTAGGAGGACATCTACACAGAAAGTGTAACACTATGGCCAGTTCCTTTGTCCCTCCTATAGGTGATTTGTTTCTTGGATTCTGGGTACCACAAGACAGATCGTTCTTGTGTCATTTTATTTTTGTCATTTGGAAGGAAATGTTAGAATTTGTCTATATCTCTCATAAATGTCAAAAATAGTCTAGTGACAAGGACTTTGTAAAGATTTATTTTAAGCTTCAATAAGTGCTATGCACATACGTACATAGCTACAAAACTGCATAAGAAGCGAGTCAAGTTGCAATTTCATTTTTAGGGGGACTACTTGAAACAGGCTAATTACTCTATCAATACTATCTTGACATTAAAGTGAAAACAACCCTGAAGCAAAACAGGTTTTAATTAAGAAATCTTGACATTGGCAAAACATCCTAGAAAATGTCACCAAGATGCTCTGCGGAGCTCCTCAGGAGCTTCCTGGATGATGTCATTGTCCCCTAAGCAAAAAGAGCAGAAAAGTATAAAAGTATAAAAATGAAGTATACATCGTGAGCCCATAATATTAAGCTGAGCTGTAAATGGATATGGTCGACAATTTCTTTGAATAACTCCCTATGGTTGCAGAATGCGGGACTGTGTTGGATTGTGGTGTCGAGTTCAAGCACCTAAGGTAGTTGAATGTCAACGGAGTGCCCACTTTTGACAGGT
>PVKA01032811.1:0-24958 GCA_004027165.1 Ctenomys sociabilis
GAACACCGCGTGAGCAGAACGCAGCATCAGCTCGGTGCCCCCGGTCCAGGTCACGTTGACGGACATCATACCCCCTGACGGTGTGAACTCAGAGGGGAGAGAAATGAGAGAAGGGCTCTCCAAAGTGGCATTTTTTTTCTAGCATCCTGGAATGTTCAGTTAGCTGGATGCTGTGCTTATAGTTTCTGTTCAGCCTTCCCAAGACAGGCAAACTCGCAACAGGTGAATCTGTGGACGCGCAGGCCCGAGCCGAGCCGCCTGTGCCAGGCCGCTGCCGCCCCGGGGGCGCCGTGCACAGAGCGCTCCGAGTCCCCGCACCCTCACCGGCGCCCGCACGCCTAGAGCTTCTTCACAGCTTGTTTGATCTGCTGCGTATTGGCCCTGGCATCCACAATGAGCTCGAGGGTGTCGCTGTCCTCGAGCCTCTTCATGGCTGACTCCGTGGTCAGGGGGGACTTGATGGTGGCACAGTGGTCAAGCTTGCTGCTCCTGGGGGCGCTCCTCCTGGGGGCGCTCCTCCTGGGGGTGCTCCTCCAAGTGTATTTGGGCTGCCTCCGGAGCCGCAGTGTCTTGGGATGGCAGAAGGTGGGTGACGTTCGTATCTTCTTTTTGTGGCTGTGGATGCCTTTCAGCACGGCCTTCTCGGCCTTCAAAGCTTCTGCTTTGGCTTCAGCTTTGGGAGGGGCAGGGGCTTCCTTTTCTGCCTTCAGCACCATCTTGGTAAAAGGCCACTGCCCATTCTTTAAATTACTCCTTTACCTTATAATGGATCTAGCCACCTTGATGAGTTTCCTAGGTTGCTGTTGATCTTCTGGGCCCGAGTGAACTTGCTGCCTCAGTGCCCCACATGCTGAGATACAAGTGCCCTTTCTCTGTTTCTAATGTTATCTCCAGGCTCTGAAGGAATCCCCAGTTACTTCCAGACACAGTACAACTGCCCACTAGGAATATAATCACTATGTATGGCAAATATATTAATAAATGCAAATTGAAAAAATTAAATGGACTAATGATAAGAGTAAAATGGTGAATTTGTGAGGGAAGTAATGAAAGTAACATGATAAATTTGGATAATATTGCCCCAAAATTACAAGGTCATCAAAAACTGTTGAATATTTTCAAAACTGTATTACTTGGTGATGAAGTTCAGAACATGTAGTCAGGGACATTCTGTTTGTACCTCTTACAGAGACCCCATTAGCTGTAGTTTCAACCAAAGGCTTGAGTTGACTCAGAACTTGACACTGATATGACAGGAGGAATATGCTTTGGGCACTGTTGTCTAATGAACTGTGAGAGTTTCTTTAGATTGGTTTTTAGTGCTTAATCATGTATAAGCTAGCTTTAGTTTTTTCTAATCACACTGAACTATTAGGTAACATAACATTAATTATTTTTAATTACACTGATGATTGCTGTTTCAACACTTTGTCCTGTCATCCACACCATAAAGAGTGGAAGTATTGGGTCTCAGAAGAGATCACTGAGAAGAGGCCTGATAAAGTGGCTTCATTTGTTTGGAGATCTAGTCATAGAAGACAATCAGTCTATCCTGATTCTGTATAGTGCCACCTATCAGAACGAGGACCATCATACAGACTTTGGCTGAGTGTGATTGATGAACTTTCTAATAGTGAATCTATTAGCAGATAGAGTGTGATGACATTTTCTCACCAGATATGTTCAGGCAAATTAAATGCTCTTTGTTTGAGGTACTATAGAGTCAGGTCCAAATATAAGGTGGAGATGCTTCAGATTACATTTAAAGGCCTCTCTTGAGCTAAGATAAAGTGTTTATTTCTGTTATTTTGTATGATCTCAAATATCATGTCCTGGTATTTTCCAAGTCTAGAAATACCTTTGATATCTTAATAAATTACTTCACAAATACTTGCCTTTTTTGAGATTGCATACTCCTAGATGATAGCACACTTATACCCTTTTCTGTTGTCCATATGTTTAGCTTAGCAGTGAGTATAGAGTAAGTTCTTGATACACAATAAAGTCAGTTGATAAATACCAACTCAAACATAAGCAAGATTAATATCCCTGGTATTGAAAATTCATACAGAACTGAAGTGCAAATTTTGGGGGTGTTTGTTAAAAGATTAACAAATCAGGAATTTGTAAAGTGAAAGAAGATCTATTACTATATTTTCTCAAAAATTTAAAATTGGTACCATATGTATAAACATTATGTTTTTAATTATAGTCACAGCAAGTTGGATGAACGGTGCTGTTTTCTTTATGTGGACAATAATTATGATGACTTTCAAATCTACTTCTCAACAGAAAACCATTGTACCAGGTGAGTCAGTGGCTGATTCAGGCAATTGCAATCCATAGTGAATCATTTTTGAAGGACCCTTGTTGTGAAAAATAGTTGCGTTACTAACACTCTTGAAATTTTAATTTTTAGAAATTATTTATAGGGCCCGGGGAGATAGCTTAATAGAATAAGTGCTTGCTTGGCAAGCTCAGGGTCCTGAGTTCAATCCCCAGTACTGCAAAAAAAGAAGAAGAAAAGTAAAATAAAATTGTTTTTATAGTTTTGAGATATAGTCCAGTCACCATGCAATAGACTACAACTCAATTTTTATTATATTTACAGAATTTTCAGTCATTACCGCATTCTAATTTTAAAATATTTTCATTATTCCTTCAGAGAAAACCAATACTCATATGCAGTTACTCCCCATTTCCACCAGACTCACTCCTATAATGAAAGTCCTGTGCAAACAACATTCTGCTTTTTCTCTGTTCTCGATATGCCCATTTTAGACATTGTGTATACATGGAGTCATGAAATATGTGGTCTTTTGTGACTTGTTTTTTCCACTTAGCATAGTGCTTTCAAGGTTCATCCATGTTGTACTGTACTGATACATTATTGGTGCACTGTGACTGAATAATATTGCATTGTATTAGTGTGCCACATTTTATTTATCTGTTCATCAATTGCTAAGCATCAAGGTTGCTTACATTTTGGACTATATGAATCTTGCTTCTGTGAATATACACATGCAAGTTTTTGTGAGAAAATACACTTTTATTTCTCCTGGCATCAAAATGTTGGGTCTTATGGTAACTCTAACCTTTTGAGAAGCTGCCAGACTCTATTCTCCAGTACTAACCCCTTATCATGTATATGGGAATTATATGCTGTATTATCTCTAAATAATTTGGTTTGCTTTCTTGGTATACTTTCTAAAAACAAGGATATCTGCTTATGTAACTTCTGTAGTTATTGTGAGTTAAGATGGACACAATATTATAATCTATAAAGATTTTATTACCTCCCTAATGCATATTATAGAAAAACTGTTTTTCCCACTCCTCCACAGTCCACATGATCACATGTTGCAGTTTGTTGTCATATTTATATAGTTTCCTTTTATCTAGAAGAGTTCATCATTAGTTTTTATCTTTCTTGATTAATACTTTCAAGAAGTACAGAGAATATGTATTTTGTGGTACTTTGATTTGAAATTATTTGCTGTTTACTTGTGGGTATACTCACATGACATGACACATTTTGAGTCAAAGTGATACTGCATCTTTCTCAGCACCTTATGGGGAATACACAATATCTTTATGTGATTCTTGGTAATGTTGAATTAGAGAAATTGGTAAAAGTGGTGTTTGATAGGTTTCTCCAATTTTGTCCACTTTTCATCCAGCTATTTATCTTTTTAGTTGTTGAATTTCTTCCTTTTTATCATTCTCCAGCCTTGTTCCTCTCCAATAATTGTTGAGATTTAACAGTTCTTTTTATATTCTCTATGCAAGATTTTTTTTAATTTAATTTAATTTTGAATAGCAAAAACAGAAGCAAAGACAAATAGAAAAAAAGACAGGAAAAGGGTAACATATAATACATATGTTACAGAATTTGAAAACAGGAATAGCTAATTAACAATGGTTGTTATATTGGGCTGGCCAAATAGCTCAGTGGATTAAGGCACCTGCAAGCAGACAGGGGCCAGGGGTTGGATCTGAGGCCTGCTCTGCCAACCCCACCCCCGGGGCCCACTGAGACAGCAGTTGAGACTGGGCATGGTTGCGCACATCTGGGAGGCTGTAAACAGGCAGATCACTATGAGTCTGATATAGTAGTAAGACCCTGACACCCTGTAGACCCTTCCCTAAAAATACAAAAAAAAAAAAAAAAAAAAAAAAAAAAAAAAAAAAAAAAACAATGGTTGTAATATTATCAATTTTATTGTCAAATCTGTTGCTTAGATTAACAGATACTATGCAAAATTGGGGAAATAATTGAATAGTGGTGCTTGCTTTCAAGAAATCTTTGTTTTTTCTGTTTTATTTTGAAGAGTATAATAATTGATAAGACATTAGAAATGGTACACATTTAGAAGATCAAAATGAGAGGTATTCAAATGTGAGTTTTGTATTGCACATTGCTGTCCTCGATGTAGTTGCTCAGATTACAGATATCAGCATACAGAGTTAGTCACAGTGAAAATTCTACACATTAACTACTATTTTTTTAAAAAATGATGGAAATTAGGAGTACAGTCATCTTAGCTATCCTGTATATATACTTGCATGTTTTTCCCTCCTTCCTTTTTTCCTTCCTTTCATCTTTGTTGTTTAATCCCTAAATTCAGTTTCTTTGCATTTTACACTCATCCATCTTATTTTTCTTTTTTGTGGAACTGGAGATTGAACTCAGACTCTTGTGTTTGCCAGGGAAGTGCTTATTCTACTGAGCCATCTCCCCAGCCCCAATCCATCTTATCTTTGAGAAAGGGACCAAATGTGTTCACTGGAAGAAAGATAACCTCTTTAACAGATGGTGCTGGAAAAACTGGCTATCCATATGCCTAAAACTAAAACTAGACCTGGTCTATCACCATGTACTAAACTGAAGTCAAAATGGATTAAAGATCTAAACCAAAAAACTAAATTTCCTGAAAAAGAAAGTAGGTGGAAATCTTGAAGACATAGGAGCAGGCAGACAGTTAATGAATAAAAGCAAAACTACACGGGAAATACTGCAAAGAATCAACAACTGGGATTTAATCTTATTCAGAAATATCTGCATGTCAAAAAGAAATCACCAACAGGGTAAAAAGACAACTCACAAATTGAGAAAAAAGCTTAACCAACAGTCACTCAAACAAAGGATTTCTGGGGCTGGGGAGATGGCTCAGTGGAATAAGCACTTCCCTGGCAAGTGCAAGGGCCTGACTTCAATCCCCAGTTCCACCAAAAAAAAAAAAAAAAAAAGGACTGTCTCCATTTGAGAAAGCATGTAAGTATATACTTGGGAGAACTGAGATGACTAGTACTCATTTCCATCATTTTTTTGAAAGTAGAAATTAATGTTTAAATTTTTCATGTTGACTCTCCATGCTATTATCTATAGTCTGAGCAACTACATCAAAGACAGCAAAGTGCAATTCAAAAACCACAATTGAATCCCTCTCATCTTGTTTTTCTAAATGTCTATGATTTCTAATGTCTTACCAATTAATATTCTTTCTTTAAATTAAATAAAAAATATAAAGTTAAAAAAAAGACGAAGGATTTCTATCTAAATTATATGAAGAATTAAAAAATTTGGCTCCCAAAATTTAAAGACTCAATCTACAAATGGGCATGTGAGATGGGTACACACTTTTCAGAGGAAGAAATACAAGTGGAAAAAATATATGCAAAAAATATTTCACAGCAAAGACTCTTAATTAGGATAGGACTTGCAAATACTCTGTCCTGTTCTGTAAATTGTCTTTTCATTCTGTTGATGGTAACACAGCATAAGTTTTTAATTTTGCTGAAGTTCGTTTTATCTATTTTTTTCTTTTGTCATTTGTGCTTTTGATTAATACCACAGAAGACTTTGCTTAACCCAAGGTATTCAGTAGTTTTTATGTTTTCTTCTGAGAGTTTTTATAATTTTAGCTCATATTTATGTCCTTGATGCATCTTTTATTTTTTAAAATGAAAAAATGAGGTGAAGAATCCAATTTCATTCTTTTGCACACAAATTTGTGGTTGTTTCAGCTCCATTTGTTGTAAAGACTTCTTTTCCCCACTGAGTGATCTTGGAAGTCTTAGAATATCAGTTAATCATTAGGAGTTCATTTCTGCACTTTTAGTTTAATTTTGTTGATGTATATGCCCATCCTTTCATTATTGTAGGTTTAATACATTGTAAAACCAAGAAATGAGAGTCGTCCAACTTTGCTCATCTTCTTCAAGGTTGTTTCTGTTGCTTGCATTTTCATGTGAATTTTAGAGTCAGCTTGTCAATTTGAGAAAAAAAGCTAAAATTCTTAGGAAGTTTGTTGGCTATTTAGATCAGATTTGGGAGAATTGCCATATTTTCATGCTGTCTTTTAGTCAATGAACATAAAATGTCTTTTTATTTATTTAGATTTTTTAAAATTTCTTTCAATAGTGTTTCATTGTAGACTTGTAGTCTTTCATGAATTCTGTCAAGTACTTTATTCCCTTGATGCTGTTGTACATGAAGTTGTTTATTTTATTTTATTGAGAATAAATAGCAATGAGACAGTATCAAAACTGATTAAGAGGACACTTTCAATAATTAATACATTGTACATTGTTATCTTCTTAGTGGTTATCCATAGTACAGGAAGCAGAGAGGATATCCAGTCCAAACACTATTAGTACTAATCTTTCTACTCATTGAATTAAGCGAAAGTGCCTGTATATCTAACTATTCTGTATATGCAAATACAAAATGTTCCTTTCTTTGTATCCCATTTTTTGTTTAGTCATATTAGAGATGGGTATTCCATTGGCATCTAAATACTATAGGTGCATGAATTCAGCAAAACAATCCAACACAGTCAGCAGTCCATAGTAGTAGCGGGTTATCCACAGAAGTTGTTGACTTGAGCCTTTCACAGGTCAGCATATTAATATAGTGTTACTTTATATACCTTGTTTTTATACTTTTCTGCTGGATGGTTAAGACCAATATGAAGTGAGACTATATAACAAAAAATGTAACGTTTCTGTCTGATAAGGTCAATAAAGTCCCCTCAGGATTTATCCTGAAATCCTGTACTGCACTTTGTAGATCCCTTATCAGTGTCAGCCATGTGGATGAGTCATGGCCATTGCTTGACCAATTTGCTCTCTGTCAAAGCCTGAGAGAAAGTTTTCTCTCCATGTGACTCTCCTTAGGCACACTCTACATCATTGATCATTTTCCTCTGTCCCATAATCTCCTTGATCAGTAAATTTGGGACACAACTGAGTTACATGATGTTACAGTACAGGTTTTCTTATGTCCTGAGTCCTCATTGACTTTGAAAGGTTAGGGCCAAAATGTTGGCTGACCTTGCAGCCCTCTCTAATTTTTGATCTGCAAACTTAAGTTGTAAAACCTCCAGAAGAGAAGCTTATTATCATTACCCTACAACTTAAGCAGTTGAGCTTAACCTGACTATCTGTCTGAACATCAAACATCTTAGACATAACATGGAACAGGTATTTTCCATCAAGTATTGATATGTTAAACTTTAAATCCCTACAAAATGTGAAGAAATAAAAAAATAAAAAATAGGAACAAACCATTGCATATTTTTACACAGAAATTTAGAAATCTAACCATATACAGCATTGTATCAGTATACTCCTATGACTTTTTTCCTTTTGTCTTGTATTCATTTATTACCCTTTTTTAAAACAAACATTCTTGAGAGACAGTATGGCAGTAATTGGCATCTGAGCAAATTTTAATTCAGTATGTCTTAGACAATCATTATCACAACATACTTAATCAGAATAATATCAGACTAGAGAACCCTTTGATTTAGGGAAAAAATGCCAGCACATATGAGGCATAGCATCCTTTTGTTAAAAGGTTCTCCTTTTTCATCCTCATTTAGTATCTCAGTACTTTTTTCATCATAAGTTTTTGGTACTGGGGATTAAAACTAGGGTCTTCACACTGAGGTACATCTCCAGTCCTTTTTTAGATTCATACAGGGTTTTCCTTAGTTGCCCAGGCTGGGGTTAATTATCATTCTTCTTGCCTTAGCCTCTCAAGAATTCTGAGATTACAGGTACATGGTATCATGCTTGGTTTTGTTGATGTAATAATTTTTAATTGAAATGTAGTACACATACAATTATATCAAGTGAACTTTGAAGTACAGACAGATAAAAATGTATATCTACATTCAGGTAGTTGTCTCCAAGATCATCATCCCCAGAAGATCCCTTGTGTTCTTTTCCAGTCATTAAGGTCACTCCAGTTATAACTGTTTTGGTTTCTGTCACCATGATTACTTTTGCTCATTTTTTAGAAAGTGAATCAAATATTTGGGGTTTTTTGTTTTGTTTTTGTTTTTGATTTGACCCCTAAAACAGCAGTTGGGGCTTTTATTTGTAGCTTTTCCAAGTTAGTATCATGTGACACAAGACTGCCTAGTGACTAACAGCTGACATTAACCAGGTAGGATGCTTTTCTCAGAACTGAGGTAACTTGACTGCAAAGGCACCAGAACTGAGGCCTAGTTCTGGTCTCACATCATGTGACCAATTTCCAGCTTCAGTGGCTCCAAGCATATCTGCCTTTTTGTTTTGTTATATGAATGATGGGTTTTTCCATTGCAGCTGGAAAAGTTGCCGTTTGGAGAACTCTTTAGAAGACCTTCTCTTTCTTTATGCTAGTCCAAAGATTTTGGTGCCTGTGTGCAGCAGTTTAACCCTATAAAGCCCAATAGTGCATAACAGTAGTGAGTTACTAGTACAGCTGGCAATTGTCAGAAGTTATTAGTGATTTGAACCCCTTATAGCTAACATTATTACATCATTGCTTTTTCACATCTTGTGGTTATTGTTTTCTTTTTTTAGAGAATCAAATATTTGTATTATTTTCCTTCTCCTTAAAATAGTAGCTATGCAATTCAACTATGATTTGTGTATGTGTTCACTCTTTTAGTATTTTTGTAGTTTTCCATTGTGTATGCGACAAGTTATCTGTTATTTTATTGATAAACATTTGGATTATTTCTAGTTTGGGACTATTATGAATAAAATTGCTCTGAAAATTCTTTTAGATGCCTTTTGTGGAACATATATACAATATTGATTTCTGTTGAGTATATACTTGGGAGTGGAGTACTGGGTTATATACATCAGGTTTGTATTTAGCTTTAGTCAATACTCTCAGTTTTCCAAAGTAGTCTTATGAATTTATACCCTACCAGCAATGTATGAGAGTTTCAGTTGCTCCATATGCTTAAACATCAAATAATCTAATCTTCTAAATTTTAGTTATTCTGGTGATTGCATGTCATGTATCTCCAAAATTCCTGACTACTGAGTTTTCGAGTGTTCAAATGCTAGGAGAAAAGGTTGGATGGATTAGTTAGGAAAAAAAATTATTTTAATGTTTTGTGGAAATTATTCTAAAATGAATAGTATTCTCCTCAGCCATTTTGAAAGAAAATCCTAAATAAAAATTTTTTGCAAAGTCACATTTATATGCAGATAAACAATTGTGACAGTCTAGGAATTGGCTAGTGTGGCTCAATAGTATATGTGAGAAACACTTAAGAATAATGGCTAATATTAGGCTTAATCTGTGTCAACGTAATAATGTAGCAACCTTATGCATTTCCTCCACTTATACAAGATCTATCTCACTGATAACTGCATTGTCTGCAGCTTGAGAAGGGATGGTCCTTCTGCTCTTAGCACTGATTAGACCACCCCTGGAATGCTAGCATCAGGGCTAGGCCTAAAGAATAACAGGGACATATTTGAATAATTAACTTTTAATGGAGTGACTCATAAGTCCTGAAGAAAACAGTGAAGAAACAAGACTTAGAGTGACATGATTATATAAAAAGGATTAATTCTTTTAAAATTTATTATTTAATTTTAACTGATGCATAAATAACATTTATTTATTGAGTATCTTGTGATGTTTGAGGCATGTATGCATTGTATGATAAAATCAGAGTAAATGAATTTTTCTCAATTATCACTTCTCTGTGGTGAAAATATTCAAGATCCTTTCTTCTGGAATATTACACTTATCTATAGTTACCCTACTCTGCAGTATAACACCAGGGTTTCTTCCATCTAACTATAACTTAGTCCCCACTGTTCAACTTTCCCCATTCCTCTGTTCCTGCTCCTCTCTCCAGCCTTTGGTAATCATTTTTCTGCTCTCAACTAAAATCTGTC
This sequence comes from Ctenomys sociabilis, assembly GCA_004027165.1. Classification (NCBI taxonomy): domain Eukaryota; kingdom Metazoa; phylum Chordata; class Mammalia; order Rodentia; family Ctenomyidae; genus Ctenomys; species Ctenomys sociabilis. The sequence goes on from PVKA01032811.1 coordinate 10,198, forward strand.
TCAGACATGTATACTCCCATGTTTATTGAGGCATTTTCATAATAACCAAGACCTGAAAACAACCTAAGTGTCTATCAGCTGATGATTGAGGAAAATGTGGTACATAAACACAAAAGGGGTTGACCTCAAGCAGTCTATAAATGGAATCCACATAAAAGAAATTTTCAGGTCAATAAAGAGGAAAACATTTTTTTATTGAGTTCTTCAAGGGATGGACTGCCTTTGAGAGATAACACGTACTCTGTTGCTGGAGGTGCTGAGCATTGTTGTTGTCCATAGTTGGTGGAGGTAGTGTATAGAGAAAATTCAAATACCTCACAGGTGTTGCGCCTAGATTAGATAAATACTAAATAACCATGTTAATTCAAGAAGTAAATTGAATGTTCCATGACTTGTAAATGATTGGCTTATATTTCAGTACAGTTTAATGTAGTGGTAGCAAGCTGTTTGCATCACTGAAAGCTCTAAAAGGTTCAGCATCACTGATTTAATGAGGCTAAGTTGAAGGTGAAGAACAAGAGTGATCCTAATGCTTAACATCTTTGTGAAATTTGTTGTTCTAGATTTTGCTATTTCGTCAAAGCAATGCTAACCGATTCAGTGGACCATACAATGGAGCTGGACATAGGGATTGATGGAGAAGCAATAGATGTAAGTCAAAGAAGGCCTATAACTTGGAAAATTCCTTGTTCTATTTTTCATGCTTAAAGTAAATATCCCAATTTTCCTGTAAAAATATTTTATTGAGCATATTTAAAAATACTAATTTCTAAACTAGGCAGCTATCACCACCCATGGCTGTTAGAGACTAGCATATTGCTATAGAGAAATCTCATTGCTTTGAGATCATTTTAGTCAGAATTTTAAAGAAAAATGATGCTATGGATCAGGCTACAATTTTCTTTTGTGGACAATCTGTGAAAAAGTTTTTATTAGGCTGATAGTATTTATGAAGAGTATAAAGGAAATAACCAGCTAGAAGCAGACATTTTCTTTTTTGTAAGATACTTTTATTTTCTTCATTAGCTTTGTTGAAAATCAATAATTACATAGCATATTAAAAATTGTAGACAAATACTGAAATGTGAAAGATATAAAATGTAGACAATGAATTTTAGAGAGATATTTCTGAAATGAATACATAGCATGAGATTGATAATAGATTGCACATTGTGAGTAAATTATTCACAAACTTAAATGAATATAACAATAAAAATTGTCCAACATAAAAATGAAGAATTTACAGATCAGTCATATAATAGTTCACTCTGTGCCAAAATCAAGAAACTTCAATCACTGAGAGTTATTATTGAGGGAAAGGCATATAATCTAAGAACCATGACTTGTTTAGTACTCAAGTAATATTTATAAATTGTATAAAAATTTCTAGATAACTTTTGAACTTCTGAAAGGTTTCTTCATTTCATGTTATATAAAGGGGTCTTACTGTCCTTTTTTTTCCTGCTTTAGTATGAATATGACCGTGATGTAAATGGGGAGAAAGTTGTCTTGGGAGAAGGCACCTATGGAATTGTGTATGCTGGCCTAGAAGTGAGAAATCAAGTGCAAATAGCCATCAAAGAAATTCCAGAGAGAGAAAGAAGGCAAGTTGGTGGCGGTTGCCATGTTTTTCACCTAACATCCAGTACCAACATCCAAGGCACACTACTGATGATACACAGGATTTAAGAATGAAAACATTATGTTATAATAAAACTAGTAATTATCTTGTAATAAGTGTAATCTGATTTTGCTCTCTCTGTGTTAGAATTAGATTAAGAAAATGAAACAACTTCACTTGAAGGTCTTGGACTGCAGACTTGCATTTTAAAAGAAAACTGCTTTGGGCCAAGAATTTAGCTCAGTTGCACAAGTACCTGTTTGGCAAGTTCAAGGTCCTGAGTTCAATCTCTAAGTACTGAAAAAAAAAAAAAGTATTCCTACCATCAATCACTTCTGAAATTTCACATTCTGTGTGGTTGTTTCCAAGTATTTTAAAATGTGACTGAACATGTTTTTCCTCTTTTATGTTGGGATCAGTCCCAGGGTTTTGAGAAGGATTTTTTTTTTTTGGTCTGGCTCAGGCTGCCTTAAGGGTGGGTATGCTAAGGCAGGTGGAGGTGGGGATCAAACCAGGGTATCCTGAACCTGACCGCATTTGCATGAACAGGTGCTTAAACAACTGAGCTAATCGGCAGACCCCCTTATCCTAGGGCTTTAAGCATGTTAGACAGGTACTCTATAAGTGAACTACATCTCAAATCCGCATTGAGTGCTTTTATGTTCCCATTGTAACAATTAAAAAATGATTTTGATTTGTTTGGATGCATCACTACAGAAAATTAAATGCAGTGTAAAACATTAGGTTTTCCAAAAACAGAGTTTTATTTTACCAGTATGAAAACCAAGGCTGCAGAAGATAAAATAACTCCTCCAAGAATGTGCAGAAACAAGAATAAGATCCAGTATTCTGTCTCTCATTCTTGTGACATATAAAGGGCTGCAATTGTATAGATTAGGGGAAAGTTTTGGCATGTGCCACCTCTTTAATTTGGTAGCACTGTCAGTTCCAGACATTCACTGCGTATAGCAGTTCCTGAGATTTTTGAGCTAGAATGAAGTAGACTTTAGAGGCCATTTTGTCCAACTCTACATTTGCTGGCTAAACTTAAATGATTGATCATCTTTTCTGTGCCAGGTTCTGAGCTGTTTGTGAGGACTGAAAGGTTACTAGAATATTGTCCTGATTCTCGGGTCATACCAAATCTTGTCTCTCACAGAATTATGTAGAAGCATAGCGTTATCTATCCCAACTGTACTGTCTATACACACACATCATGATTTCCCCTTTCTATACCCCTTCCTTTATCTACACCTGTCAGAGATGGGCACTCCACTGTCTTTCAACTAGTTTATGTGCCTGAATTCAACGACACAATCCAACACAGTCCAGCATTCCACAACAATAGTGAGTTGTCCGAAGAAGTTGTCGACCGTAGCCATTTACAGCTCAAGTTAATATTATGGCCCCGCGATGTATACTTCATTTTTTTACTTTTCTGCTGGATGGTTAAGACCTAGATAGAGCAAGACTTATATACCAACACATGTACTTTATGTTTCTTATGAGGTCAGTGAAGTCTTCTTAGGGTTTATCTTGTAGTCCTGTACATTATCCTGTAGATCCTTTGTCTGTGTCATCCATGTGGATGAGTCACGGCCGATGCTTGACCAGTTTGCTCTCTGTGAGAGCCTGAGAGAAAGTTTTCTCTCCATGCGACTCTCCCCAGGCACACTATAGAACTTCAATATCTTTCCTCTGTGGCTCCATAATCTCCTTATTCAGAAAATTTGAAGCTCAATTGAGTTTCATGATGTTGCAGTACAGGTTCTCCTATGCCCTGAGTCTTCGCTGACCTTGAAAGGCTAGGGCCAAAATGTTGGCTGGCCTTGTGGCTCTTCTATTTCTCCAATTTTGATCTGTGAACTTAGGTTGTTAACCATCCAGAAGAAAAGCTGATTAGTATCCTGCAGCATATGCCATTCACTTTGCCTTATTGGACTCAATTGATTTTAGTCATACCAGTTGAGTGAGCAGTGCAGGTAGTGAGTCAGAGTGACAAGTGCCATTATAGAAGAGTATACATGGTGTTTTTAGACCAGTGAAGTGGGCCGAATTTTACTGTGTGAGTTGTATCATGTTTGAAAAAACAAATCATTTTTGAGCTGGATTTTGAGGGTTGAGTAGGAGTTTGCTTGGCATAAAAAAGGAGGCCTACTTTAGGGAAAAATAAAACTGTTAAAACACAAAATATGTTCAGAAAGAAGTTTTTTAAAATAATGTCTCCAAAGTAGGCTGTGGGGTAATGGAGGGCACTTGAGGCAAAATTAAGGCATCATCTGACTCAGTTTTGAAGATCTTTGTGTGCCACATGAAATAATCTGACCTTTTTGTGGAATTTTTGGAAGGAAATGGTATAGTGATATGTGTGTTTCAAGAAAAGATAGCCCCAGGGATGAAGAATGATGAACTAAAATGTTCAGAGACTGAGGGTAAGAGGAATCAGGTAGCTGCTATAGTGGCCTCTGGTTGGTATATAAAGTAAGACTGCAAGGCAACTGAGGATAACATTTTCCAGAATGCTACCCAGCATGAGAGGCAGAGGAGATGGATTATTGAAAAGTAAAACAAAGTTTGGAGAGTTCAAATATTATCAATAGTGAGAGTGAGAGTGAGATTAGCAGTTGCTGAGTAGTTGCTACAACCAGGTATTCTACTGAGTGCCAGGCCACCTGATGCACATTGGTCCCCATATGCCATATGTGGCTGGTATTTTTACAGCTTGAATATTCCTGATCCAAAATGCATGGGACCAGTTGTGTTTCAGATTTGAAATTTTTTCAGGTTTTGGAACACTTGCATATACATAATGCAGCTTATTGAGGGTAAGACCCAAATCTAAATAAAAATCTTCATTTTTGTGGACACTTTAAGACATAATCTGAAGGTATTTTTTTATAGTAGTGTGTTTTTGTTTTGTGACACAACATATGAGATCATATGTGTAATTTCCTACTTGTGGAGTTATATTAGCACTCTTAAGTTTCAGATTGGAATTGAATGTGGTAGCATATTCTTGTATCCCAACTGCTTGAAAGACTGAGGCAGGAGGATCATAAGTTTGAAGCAAACCTGGGCAACTTAGACTGTCTTTCAAAAAAATTTAAAGGCTTGTGTCACAACTTAATAGTAGAGTATTTGTCTAGCATGTACCACATCTTTGGCTCAATCCTTTGTAAAAAGGAAAAAAAAATTGGCAAGGAAGAGTGAGTTTCCAGAAAGAAAGGATGGCCAGCAATAGAGAAGGTATTAGTGAGATGTTGTAGGGTCTAGAGCCATTGGAATTTGGCATGTAACACTGGCTTTATTTTTCATAATAGATTCTCTCAACCTCTGCATGAAGAGATAGCCCTGCACAAGTACCTCAGACACCAAAACATTGTCCAGTACCTAGGCTCTGTTTCTGAGAGTGGTTACATTAAGATCTTTATGGAATACTTTCCTGCAGGTGAGTGGTCAGTGTTTTCTGGTCTTATATTCTGAAAATTGCTAATGAAAATACAATATGAGCACCACTAATTATACTGCCATTTAATGGTGACAGACCTTTTAGAGGTTGTAAAATACTAGTTTCTCAGAAGAATTCTATAAACTTTTGAAATGTCATGTAGTCTTATTTCTACTTTGTTTATTCAAACCACACATACTCATTGAGTATCTACTGAGTGCCAGCATTGGGGATAAAGAGATGAAGAAAGTAGTTTCCTATCTCTTCAGAGTCTAATAGTTTAAAAGTGATTGGGAGAACAGGGGGCACAGATTGTCAAAGTGACATTACAGAATAACATATTGATAATGAAATCAGACACCAGGGCTTTCTCCACAAAATCTCTTAATGTAGAGAATAGAATATAGAAGATAAGAAATAGTTCCTTGAATGTGGAGCTGACTGTCTAGTTTGAATCAGTCTGGCACATATAAGCTGTGTGACCTCAGGAAACTTATTTTCTTTGTGTCTTCAGTTTGCTGATTGAATGAATAAATTAAAAAATTGGAGTAATTGTGGGGAGTAATAACCCTATCACAGTTGATCATTGGGTGAGCTAAATAAGGTAATGTATGTACAGCTTTTCAAACAGTGCCTGGCAGCAAGCAAAAGCCCAGAAAATAGCTGCCCATTAAATAATAATAACATTCACAAAATATTTTTATTAAATAATAATTGTAATCATTTGAATACAGAAATAAACCTTTCAGTTAAAAATTTGTATTTGTTCATTCAACCAATAATTATTGAGAGACTAATATTATTTTAAAGAGTATAGCTCTGTTAAGAGCTAACCGGTTTTTTTCTGTTTTAATTCTAATTTGTGTTCTCGTTAAAAAAATAAATAAATAAAGAGCTAGGCAGTGGGCTAGACTTAAGGACATATAGTCTCTTTCCTTAGATAGCTTATAGTATAGCCCAAAATGTGTATGTTGCTGTTCACATTTGTCATCATTCCAGATGTTAGGCTAAAAGGTAACAAGATTAGAGGTAGGTATCCATTCTCTTTCGCAGGTGGAGAAACTAAAGTATGGCAAGGTCCCAGAACATTGAAGAGAGGTGCATCTCAGAGCAGCTGATGCCTGGGAGGGTCCATTCTTTCCATCAGGAAGGGCCACCTGCACTCACACCACCATCTCTGGGACAGGTAGTCAGGATATTCAGAGAGGTTTTCTTTTGGTCCAAAAGTTCAGTGTCTCTTCAATTAAGTAATGAGTGGAGGGCTTTTTAATCAAGATGGTGTCTCCCTGTAGCTTACCTTTGGGGCATTCTTACAATGAGGACAAACAGACATCATCTCCTGTAATTCTGGTCTTTGTCACTCCTAAGGGTCCCTCATTCTAGACTTGTCTACATCTGAGTATAGGGTGAGGTGTGAAAAATGGCTTTGATCTAAACTGAATGACCAAGCCGGGCGTGGTGGCGCAGGCCTGTAATCCCAGCACTTGGGAGGCTGAGGCAGGAGGATTGTTGTGAGTTCGAGACCAGCCTGAGCTACAAAGTGAGCTTAAGGCCAGCCTGAGCTGCATAGTGAGACCCTGCCTCAAAAAAAGACAAAAAAATAAATAAATAAACTGAATGACCAAGTTGGTTATATAGCAAGCATCATGTGATTCAAATATTATATGATATCAGGTCATACCTCTGAGTTCAGAGAGCAGTGTTTCTCATGATATTGTGCAGCTAAACCGAGTTAAACAAAAAGTTGGATTCACTGAGTTTCAGGGATCACAGGAGGTCCTCTTTATCACTTCTAGTCTTTTCTTTGGCTGGAACTATAGAAAAGTTGTATTACATTGAGCCAGATATTATTATGATGATGTTGGTGTAAGTGCTTAGATCAACTTAAACACCGGCCCATTTCATTTCGTTGAACTCCTATAGTTCAATTTTTGTCATATTAATTTGTATATGCTGTGTTTGTGTTTCTAGGAACTCTTTCTGATCTCTTGAAATACAAATGGGGGCCAATGAAGGAACCTGCGATTCAGTTTTGTACCAGGCAGATACTGGAAGGTCTGAAATATCTTCATGCAAACCAGATAGTGCACAGAGACATAAAGGTATTGGCTTGTCTATACCATGGCTTTCAGCTCCCATTGAGTCATGAAAGCTATCCATGTAGTGTGTGCTGAGAAACTTGTTATAGAGGAGGCTGATGTGGCAGGACTACATCCCAAATACAAAATGCATTCTTTCAGGTGACACTGTCTCATATGTCATGTCCACTTATTTAAATCTGTCTTTAAGCACTCAATGCTGTTCTTTCTCTTGAAGGGTGATAATATTCTGATAAACACCTACAGTGGGTTGATAAAAATCAGCAATTTTGGAATCACCAGACGCCTCAAAAGAGTGAACCCATGCACAGATACCTTTGTAGGTAAGCAGAAACCTTTGCAGACCCTGGGACAATAGCTATCTTGTGGTTATGTACTTACTAAATGGTAGTTCATGTAAATAATGTATTATCCTGACCTCAAACTATTTTACTAATATCAAAGGGATACACTTAGCTGGCTTCTTGTGGCAGCAATATCAATTTGTGTTCTTCTTTGCCTCTCAGAAGTTGGTTAGATAGAAGTATGTGCTGAACTTTCCTGAGGGGTTCTCATCCAGTCAACAAAATGACAGTGTTGGTAGTACATTACTCAAACTTGTGGGTAATTGTGAATAACAGTATCCCTCAGACCTCTGATTGGGACATTTTATTGGGGTATGTTATAAAAATAGCTTTGTTACCTTAAGTGAATTCTGACACCTTATATTTTGATATGATTACATATGCCAGAGAGGCTAATTTCCCTGTGGAAATACACCTTTTAAGTGGATTTTTAGAGTTGCATTTTCTTTTGCATGTGTCATTGATGGAACAGTTTTAGTGCTGAGAGAATGGACTCAAAAGGTGACATAAAGTTACCAACCAGTTGATAATTACCAGACCAATGGGTAAAATATCACTCAGAAGAAATATCACTCACTGCCTATAGCTTTTGAAATTCCTGCTTAAAAGTAACTATAGCCAAAGCTTTGGTCCTTAGAAAGAAGTACTGATTCTGAATAAGGTTTATGATTCCCTGAAAAGTATCATAAAGATACTTGCTTGATAAAATTATAAAAAATCCTTCATACCGTGGTAGCTGTGAAATAAACTCTAAAAGGTACTGACCTCTATGTATCACCAAAGCTATACAATGGACAGCTTGGGCCTTATTATTAATGAATAATATCCCAGCTTTCAAGGGCTTTTCTTCAACAAGAGAGTTGTGTGACAGCTGCTAGATGCCCACAGTCAGTCCCTTTTCATCAAAAGGGAAATACAAATTTTAATACATAAAAAAATGACTTTTTAATTGTAACAGAAGGGGGTGCATGCATATCTCAAAATAGGAAAATACTATACCAGGGTACTATCAGAATATCTCACAGAAGGAGTATGTTGAATTTTCACTTATTATTATTTCTGGTATAAATATACATGTACGTTCATCATATTTATGTATGAATATATGTAAGACTGGTCATTTTTTCCTGTTTTAGCATTTTATTACACTAATTGAAACAATCTATATCTCCTCCTCTTTGGAAGCCACCAATTAGCTTGGCAATATGTAGCAAGAGAGGCTCTCATATGACAAGGAGTTATTTCAAAAACATACTCCCCCCAACAATTTATCATATAATTAGCATCCCCAAGGAGAAAAAACAATCAGAAAGAAAATACATGTATAATTCATTACTGCATATCAAATTTCCCAAGTAATTGGCTTGAGGAGACATGACTTTTGCATCACAAAATAAAGCAGTGGTGTTTGGGGGATAATAAAGAAGGGGTCTCATTTAGGTTAGGAAATTCCCTTGCGTATAGATCTCATGTAGAACTCTGGGTTGGGTGGATGTGGTAGAGCTTATCCTTATAAATGCTTTGAGGCTATCTGAGCCTTGCCAGGAGAGCCAAAGGCCTTGGACAACTTCTTTGCCTCAATTTCTCCCATCCTATGTTCCTAGGGCTTTTCTAGACCATTTTTTTTTCTTTCTATTATATAGGATTGAATCCAGACTCACACATGTGTTCTACCTCTGAGCTACTTACCTAATCCTCTTTTTTCTTGTGACTTTTAACAGCTTTATTGAAGCATAACTTACATATTCCTACTTACCAATTGCAAAAAGGCAAGGAAAGGGGCCTGGCAAGTCATGTGACTGGTGCTTTTTTAAGTAAGCTGCCTTTCTGTGATCTGTCCTGGCTGATGTTTTTCTTAGAATTTTTCTTGCTTGATCACTCTGAATGTGACCATCATGTCATGAGCAGGGGCCTGGCCTTTAACTGATTATCCACCTTGGTTTCTTTTTTTTGTATTTAGGGCAGGGTCTACAGGGTCTCACTGCACAGATGTAACTCATGCACAATTCAGTGGTTTCTGGTAAATTTATTGCCATGTAGCCATTGCCACAATACAGTTTCATAACATTTCTCTCACTCCCAGAGATGCCCCCAAAAGGCTTTGGTTTAGGAAAAAGTGTTGCCTCCTTCCTCAATAGGTCCCTTTGCAATCAATTCCAGTTCTAATCCCAGTTTAAGGGAAAATATATTTTCTATTTGTGTAGATTTGCATTTTCTGGATGTTTCATATGCATGAATGTCTCTGTTACTTTTCTCTTGTTACTGGGACAAAATAACCTATACCGAAAATGAAGGAAGGAAAGGTTCATTCAACTCACAGTCAGTGGCAATTGCAGTCTATACTCAGCAGCTCCAAGGCAGAGTGGCACATGGCACAGAGAGCAGCCATTCAAGGTGATGGCAAAGAGTGCAAAGGAGAGGCCGCAGCTCAGGCAGCTAGCTAGCTTCTCTCTCTTCCTTACATTGTAATGCAGAATACCTGCCCCAGGGCACTCATACTCAATCCCAACATTGGATCACAAATCAATCACAAACTCCAGAAGCTACCCCATGACTACGTGAGGCTCTGGGGGAACTCCTAGACATAAACCATAACAATGAAATAATGCAGCATGTGGCTTTTGCATCCAGCTTCTTTCCCTTAGTGAAATATTTTCAGGGCTCATGCATGCTACGGCATGTATTGGGCATTCCTTCTTCAGCTGAGTACTATTCCATAGTATGGATGGGCCATATTTGCCAGATAGTGATTATTTGGGTGGTTTCTACCTTTTGACTGTTGAAAATAATGTTACTGTGATCATTCACTGTGGATCTAGCATTGCCTTTGTGTGGATATAACATGTCTAATACTATCCTTGGTTCAAGGATGAGCGGGTTCAAATCCTGGCTCAACCAGTTTCTAGCTGTATGGCCTTACACATGTTACCCTGTGTTCCTCATAAGTAAAAATGACAATGTTCACAGTAACTACCTGATAGGGGTTTTAAGGTTTATATGGATTAATATTTTAAAGTGCTTTGATCTGGCTGACAGCAAGTAAAATTGAAAGAAAGGTTAATTAAATAAATAAAATAAATGTTATTTTGCACTTAGAAGTCGCAGGCTATTGAAATGTAATGAGCCTTTGAGAGAATTGTTTTTTCATGTGGAAGTAGCATATTGAGTCTGTACAAATCAAGGGCATCTTCGTAAAAGCCGTAATATTTTTGTCTCCCGTCATTTCTTTACATCCTGTGCATGGTAGTGGGGCCTTTCTCTTGATTTTGAGGCATGTTTAGATGACAAAGAGTTGAAATAGTACTTGAATGAGTAAACAGAGTGAAATCGATAACAAAGAGTGTGAGCTCATGTTCTGATCAATGCTATGGTAGTCATTCTTAGAGCTAATTCCTTTTCCCTCTCCCTGCGTTTGCAGTGACCTTTGCTCAGGCATCCAGCTGCCAGCTTCTCCCTCACCTCTTTCCCTACTTACCAATTGCAGAAAGGGAAGGAAAGGGGCCTGGCAAATCATGTGACTGATGCTTTTTTAAGTAAGCTGACTTTCTGTGATCTGTCTTGGCTGTTTTTCTTAGAATTTTTCTTGCTTGATCACTCTGAATGTGACCATATTACCATGAGCAAGGGCCTGGCCTTTAACTGATTATCCACCTTGGATTTTTTTTTTTTTTTTGTATTTAGGGCAGGGTCTACAGAGTCTCCCTGTGTAGATAGAACTTGTAGTGATCCTCCTGTTTAGAGCCTCCCAAGAGCTGGGATTATAGGCATATGCCACCAAACCCCGTCTTAATCCCTGTCTCAGTATACTTTGGGGGCAGTGCCAGCATGGCATGCTCAAGGCAGGTGCTTTAATCTGCTGAGCTATTTGACTGGCCCTCCACCCTGCTTTCTGTAGCCACTTACCTTTCATGTTCTACTCACTTCTCTTTCCATGGAGTGATTCAGTTTCTGGAAGGGACTGCCTTTTAAAGACCAGGATTCATCTTAAATAAACCAATATTTTTACTATAGGTCTCACCTCTGTTGCCTGGGCTTCATTCACCTTCAACTCACTTTCAAGATGGTATAACGTTATCCCCAGACCTAACATTCCACTGTTTGCTCTGACTTTTGTTTCCTATGGATCCGGTTCTTTCTGTAACTCACCTACAGAGGATATATGTACATATCAAAGTCTGAGTAGTATAAAGGATTTGGTTTCAGAAGCACTGTTGCTCCTGACTAGTCTTATTGTTTGTGTATGTCTATGAGGGCAACTCTCACTACCATGGGAGGCTGCACACTGCTTCTCTATTTTCCCATCCAAGTATTGACCAGGCCCGACTGCCTAGCTTCTGAAATCAGAAGAGATCAAGTATGTGCATGGTGGTATGGCCATTGATACTTTTCTTTTCTGTACTTTTACATTAACATTAAACTTTGAGGTCTAACAATATCTCAAGAGGGGCTATAATTGATGGTAAGTAACATGTATGGCCTGTCAAGCACCATTATCTGAGTCAACACTGACTAGCTTGAACCACTATGGACCCATGCCTTTCCGGGGACAGGCCTGTTCCAACTGCTAATGTACAGAGTAGACAGCCAAGCACAGCTCTTGAAATAGGGTGCCTACAATACCCCTTCCATTACCTAATTTATCCTCTTTCAGTCCTTTGAATGCATTGATCTAGATGGACAGCCCCTAAGTTCAAGAATGTTGAAATTAGGTATCTGTGGTCCCCATCTTATCTCTTGCTGTGAGATCTTGACTAAAGATTTCAGAGCCTCAGTCAAAAAGCCATGTGTTTTCTTTTTTGGTAATTTGGACAGTGGTCAAGGAGTTACCAATGGATTCTGTGTCCCAAGGGGGTTGAGCCTGGACACCTTATTCTGAAGTCTACCACTGACTTAGTGTAGGTGTCTGAAAATCATGCTGCTGATTGAAGGACCACGAAAAGGAGCACCCCTTGTAAGAAGTTTAGTTAGGGAGGTGAGGCCTCTAGAAGAGTCAGAAGTAAAGCATGCCAACTTCTCAGTATTTGTGCAGAATTCAGATGCCCCAGAGTGCCATCTTTGTTTGATTTTCTCTACAGAATCTAACCTGATACTCACCTCCAACATGCATACTGCTTGGAGGTGTTTGATTGCTCATTCATAGTACCCATGTTGTGGTTCCCTGTCTATGTTGGATGGTTACTTCATGGATACAGTAGTGAATCAAATGTTGCACTCAATCTCCATCATTGCCCTGCACCTTCCAGTTACATGGGAGGAAAGCAGTGATATGGCTTTTGAAATCTTTGCATCAGCTGTGCTTATTTAAGGTTTTCAGCAGAATTTCTCTAGCATATTATATAGGTCAGCAATGTCATCATGTATTCTTTGAACATAGAGGCTGAAGGCTGGGTTCTACCTTCAGTGAATTTCTTTAGCCTTTCTGAACCTCATTTTTGTCCTCATCATAAAAATGGATTAATAGTAGATAAGGTCTTATATTAGGGTTCACTGCTAGAGGGACAAATTATATATTTGATTTGATAGACAGACAGACAGACCCACCCAACATGTCTTACAGTGACTGCCTGCAGAGTCAGGTGTAGGGGAATACAAAAGGGCTCTCTTCTGGAGAGCTAGAGGATTCAGTCAAAAGTCAATGGCCTGGAGCTCACTGCATAATTCTGTGCAAGGCTATATCAAGAAGCTGAAAGGTATGTGCTGGAAGGCTAATGAGTCTGTGCTGGAAATCTGGAGCTGGATATCCAAAGGTGATGGTGAAGCCTGGAGTTCCTCCCTTTTTATTTGTATTTATGTATTTTTTGTAGTTTAGGGAAGGGTCTATAGGGTGTTCAGGGTTTCACTACTAGATCAAATCAAACTCAAGTGATCCACCTGTTTACAGCCTCCCAAGAGCTGGGATTATAAGAGTGCACCATGCCTAGTCTCAATCCCCATCTTAGCACACCCTGAGGGTGGGGCAGGCCAGGGGATCAACACCCCCTGCACCCCTGCAACTGCTTACAGTTGCTTTAATCTGCTGAGCTATTTGGCCGGCACTTCCTCCCTTTTCATTACATCCAGGATGCAACCTTATTGGTTGGTTCTACCCACATCCAAAGCTGGTCTTCTCTCTTCATTAAGACACCCTTGGAACTGTGCTAAACCAATCAGATGGGCATTTCTTATTCAAGTTGATACCACGGCTAACTATCACAGGTCTCCTCTGCCTAGCTTACAGAGCTATGGGAGCTAGATGGACAATAATACATGGAGATACTTTGTAAGCCATCACATGCTAACCAGAAGTCAAATGTGGAAGCCAGCTGTCAGGGTGATCTTCAGAAATCCCCACCTCCTGATGTTATACCCTTGTTAAATCACTTCTTCTTATATGTGGACTGGACTTTGTGACTCACTTATAATGAATAGAATAGTGGAAGCAATGATACATGGCCTGAATTCTGGGTCCCCCATCCAGCTTTTCAGGATCTTTCTACTGTTGCCTAGTTGCAGAATTTCGGAAGGAGCTGTAGACAAAAAATAGGGTATCTGGAGTCCCAGACCCAGCATCTCAGAACAGAGCTGAGAGATAACACCTTAGCAAATAGTATAATGCTCAATCATTCCTTAATTAATGAATTATGAATTCATTAGAAAGTACATTCCTGCCAACATCTCTCTGTTATTCACAGCAGCAATAGTCTATAGGGGATATTGTGTCACCGAAAGTTCCCTCCGTGGGGCTCTGAGATTTCTTCATAGTGTGTCACATGTGATGCATATCCATTTTGCTGAACTTGCAATTGACTGAACCCTTTCCCACGAGGCTTTCAGCTCTAGAGACTATTGGGCTCATTAACACAGCCTGATTTATATTTAACTTTAAATCAGTTGAAACTGAATAATATTTTTTTAATGTCTTTTTGAGACAGGGTCTCACTATGCAGTTCAGGATGGCCTTAAGCTCAATTTGTAGCTCAAGTTGGTCTTGAACTCACAACAATCCTCCTGCCTCAGCCTCCCAAGTGCTGGGATTACAGGCATGCACCACCACGCCTGGCGAAACTGAATAAGATCATACACCATGACCAGGTAGGATTCATCCCAGGGATGCAAGGATGGTTCAATATTCGAAAATCTATAAATGTAATACACTATATTAATAGATTGAAATCTAAAAACCACATGATCATCTCAATTGATGCAGAGAAAGCCTTTGACAAAGTCCAACACTCATTCATGTTCAAGGTCCTACGGAAAATTGGAATAG